>AYEL01078082.1:0-95360 GCA_000484575.1 Olivierus martensii
ATGCCAATGATAGTCTTATTGATACATTGTAATTTAACATTTAATTCATTCAAATTTAGGCATAATGTCTGCCGAAAACATTAATTTTGAGGTCCATTCAGTATATATATATATATTCCTATAACAAATTATCTGGCACGTTAGTATATTAAGAAATATAACTTTTTAAATTTTTGGCACGCCAGCAGAAAAAGGTTCGCCACCCCTGTACTAGGGTATATCACGAAGCTATATAATACTGTATAATGTAAGTCGGTTTGTGCCCATGTTAACCTGTTTTTTAAAGGTTAAATGATAGTCTAGCAGAAAAACGATGTACGTTGTGGATAATACAGCGTTATTCCACTATGACTGCATGATAACAATACTAACGGTAGTCTATCATGGCCAACAAACAGCTCGTTTATTGCTTTCTTTTTTAACATACATAATAGAACCGATGCTAGAATATAACATATTATTAGTGGCATTATTCCGAAGGTAAGTTTTCATAAAACGAACAATTCAGGTGGCAAGTATTGCGTCATATCCATCAAATCGTCTTTCTTCTGCTTTTTGATAGGGATAAGCGCTGTGTAGAGCTGTGGAAGAGACCACGGATTATGTACAACAGGATGCGCGACTCTCATAGGCTCCCATTAAACTCAATTTTGAGTTTTCGACGAGATATCCGTTCCGAAGCTCGGTAGAATTTTCAAATATTTAATTTTTGGTAGAAGTTTATAGAATGAAAAAAGATTCTTAAGAAAATAATTTTTGTACTTGAAAATGATCAATCCATTGACAATGTAATTAATCTCAGAATTAGCAAAAGTGTGGCAAAATGACATAGCAGAAATAACAATACAGAACTGCTTCATAAAAACCGGCTTGTGGAAGAAGTTAATATACTGTCACACAGTGCTCAAAATAATTTCAAAAATCCAGTCGCCAAAAAAAAATTCTGATCACCAATCTCCACTCCTTCCCCCTCCCTAAAAAACACTTGCATAAATTCACCAGCAAATACATTTTTCACAACATGATCGGGGGAAGTATCACATGGTATACAAATTGTGCTTTTCACAACGATCACATCACATATACAATCAAACATCATTATTTTCAGGAAGCGAAATAAACACCCATCATTTCACTAAATAGCTACTAGACCATTCGCTAAAATATTTCATAAGTTCACAAAATTCTCCACAACCACACGTAAACAGCATGAAACAATGCAAACAGCAAACAATCTTGTTTTCTTCTTCCTTTATATTTTCGAAAATTCTTGAAATCGATTGAAGCACAAACATAGCAATTAAACTAATTTATTTAGAAAGCGTTTTTGGCTATTTGATAACTTTCTGAAAATTACCTGCGTTAACAAGTGACAATCAAAATGCACCTTGCAAATCTCGCTGGGGTACGACAGTATTAAAAATCCCAGCGGAATTTTGTTCCCCCTTTATCTTACCCCGATAATTAAAGGTTCCTGAGTTCATTGGTGAAGGTCCCATGAGGGGCAAAAGCCCCCATTCTCAAGTTATGGGGTTCCAAAGTTGGAGTTTGAAATCATGTTTCCTTACGATTTTCTGCAAAACTTTTATAGATAATCAGATATTTTAAATGAGTTTAGATGTAACTTATTATTTCAAATTGAATCCAATCAATTTAAATAAGCTACGACTTACCTGTACGAAGTTACATAATTTTTTTCTTTTCGACGAGATATCCGTTCCGAAGCTCGGTAGAATTTTCAAATATTTAATTTTTGGTAGAAGTTTATAGTACCGCCATTTTAATAAAAATAGCACTGATTGAAAATTCATGATTAGTATAGAAAACTTTACCAAAGAACCGTACCTCTACCGGTAACAGTTACGTAGTTATAGCAGTTCAAAGTTTTTTACTTTTTGTGACGTCACTTCCAACGATGGTGGCTGCTCTCCCAAGTGCGTTTCATCTCAATGGACTACAGAATTTTTCTCATCAGAGCCGGACTATACAGAAAAATCATGAAAAATAAATTGAGGGAAATATTAATCAAGCATTTCTAATGTTATATCATTACACTCGCCAGCAGCAATTTCTTAGTCGCCAATGGCGAGCTGGCGACCGTTATTTCGAGCCCTGCTGTCACACATTGAGGAATGTTGGAACCAGGCACAATAAATGATAAAATCTCACTTAATGAATATTTAAACGTGGATCGTAGTAGAATATCCGACAGATGATGACATTTTAAGTTCAATAAAAATAGGAAAAATCATTAAAGACAATGAGGCAGATGAAATAGAAGTTCTTAAACTTTCCAAAAAACAAAATAATGGCTGCATTTGAAACGATTTGCCAAGGGTTTTGATTTGCAGAAAATGTGCCTGACAATATTTTTGAGTTCGCTCAATAAATGCGAACATTTTTATGAGGGAAATTACTTCAGCAGGATATTCAAAATTACTTTCCATGTGATAATTAAATACATTTCATTTATTTATTACATGCAGTAGACTTTTAATACATTAATATATTTCAGCAGGATATTCAAAATTACTTTCCATCTGATAATTAAATACATTTCATTTATTTATTACATGCAGTAGACTTTTAATACATTAATATACTGTATATATATTTTTAAACATTAGAAAAATTTATTTGTTATTTTTCCCAAAACTTTTTTCAAATTATTTAAGTTGGAGTTTTAGAAACCATGAGCCATAAAAGGCGATACGGACAAAATATCATTTAACTACTATGCTACATTAGAGAAAATTCAGGTTTCTATATAACAAAGTTTCTATATATCAAAATTTTTCTAAAATGCCTTCAATTTCGATGTATGGAGGTCCGACTGTACAGTATATTGATATACATATTGAATATGGTATTCCAAAAGTTACAAATGGTATATACATTTATACTGATGGATCTAAAAATATGCTGGAGTTGGTGCTGCTATCTATGTTACTAACAATGAAAATAAAAATATATATCAAGCCTATTGTAAATTAAGCAGTTACTGTACTATTTTACAAGCAGAATTGTTAGCCATTTTCAAAAGTCTAAAATTTATAAAAAACTATCAATTAAATCAAAAACATGTTAATCAAGATACTTGTTGCATAATTTCAGATAGTAAAATACGATTCAATCCATTAATAAGACTCCTAATAAATTTAAGATTAGTAATGAAATACCCACCATATCATTTTCCCTCATACCTAAATGATCTCACAAAGAGACTACACGACTTGTGACTCGTCCATCATAATAATTACATAATTAAATTCCATTGGCTCTGACAAGGAGACTACACGACCCGTGACTCGTCGATTTTGATGAAAAAATTTGTGCGTGCAGAACTCCACTAATAAAGTTCATTGGGCCAGCCATTCGATGCAATACTCAAGCAAACTCCAGAAAAAAATAGTAAATTCTGACCAAAACTTATATGTATGCCCTTTTAAGATACTACGTGATGTAGCCATAGGCTAATTGGTAAGACGCGCGTTCCATATCCCGATGGTCGTGGGTTCGAGGCACGATGATTTTTATTGTTTTTATTTCTTCTAATTTTCTTTTTTTATTTTGTTGTAAATTTAGATTCACTCAAAATCTATCACTTTCGAATTTGTCAGTGAAAATCCGACTGGTAAATTTAAAAATCAGTGCTCGATGGGTAGGTCTGGACCTCACAAATAAATTTCCAAAAGGAGAGTTGAGAAAAATAGTGCCAAATAAACTAATAGCGTCTATCTTAACTGGATCTAACAAGCTGTGAGTCGGTCGAATAGTCCCGTGATAAAATAATTACTTACCATCTTGATGGATCAAGTAGTTTAATTCCAAATCCCACTTCTCCAATTAATCAGAAGAGGTCAGGGCTAGAGCCTCGTCTTTAACCTTCTTGTTGACCAGGAAAGTTGTAGAATGAGGTTCATATTCCATGGGTATTGGTCAGCCCGTAATTTTATATTGGGCTCTTAAAAATGGCAGCCATCATTTTCAGAGCCATTTTTTATCACTTGTATGATTCGGCAGCATAATTCAATCTAATGTAACTTAAATCTGTGCATAAAAATCATTTAATTAGATTTCTATGATATCTATATCACCGTGGTTTTAGAAAAAAGTATTGATACAATTATGAAATTAAATAAGTTTTTACCAAATGCGTATAAAAAGTAACAGTATGTGAGATACTGTCATGTATGATTATATGAATTTTTGGCTTTTTATAATGACGCTAACGTTAAATTCAAATTTCCGGTCGTAGTAAATATTACAATTCAGAAAAAGTGCAGGTCAATCTATATACAGTTTAACCTCCGAAAATTGACCACCGAAGGGACTGAAGGAAACTGGTCAACATATAGAACAATTGTACTGATACAACGTGCTTCATTTGATTGTGCAGTTTTTATTAGAGAATGTCATATAGAAACATACATAGGAAATCCACAGGAAAATCATTCATTCAATACTGTATCATACAATATCAACAGATTTACTGATATATTGTTTCCTCATGGTTTGATCATTCTTTCTGAAAAAAGACTCAATTTTAATCTGTTTCTTATTCTTTTTATGAAGATAAGCAGAGAAACACTCTCAATGCTGGCTACACTATTCGGTATACTTGGTCATTTTTTCACGGCAAATGACTAACTGTATTATCAATTGACTGACAGCCTCTTCTTTTGGAATATCTGCAATTACTGTGTCCTCCTCACTTTGATTCTTCTGTTTCATCAGTTGCTTCTAGCACTTTTCCCTTTAGCTGTACTTCAGTCGATATTGATTGGAAAATTGCTTCTGGGTCAGGTTCATTGCAGATTGCCTCATCGTCATCTATTGCAACAAAATCTTCAAAATCTACTCCCTCGAATTCCGACATGAGAAGTGGGCTCTCTAGCGGGACTGCAACTTCTCGCTCTTGTGTTGTAGCAAACCCGGCTTTCTTGAAGCACTTCCGTATTGTTTCAGACTGAACTTTATTCCAAGCGGAACTAACCCAGCGAACAGCATCCAGAGCAGTAATTAATGAAGCGGATGAATTTGCTTTTGTAGACAGATCATAGCTTTGCGTTTTAGCAATGACCCACTGCAGGAGCTGGGCTCGGCAGCGTATTTTGAATGTTTTGATTATGCCTTGGTCGAGAGGTTCAATTTTGATGTGGTGTTTGGAAGCAAAAATTTCAGTTTCATGTTTGTAAGATGATTCACTTCGGGATGGCTAAGACAATTGTCTACTATCGGAAGAATGGATCGTTTCTTCTTTTTCATTTTTTGGTAGATACCTCTTATCCACTGCTTAAATAGAATATCATTCATCTAGGCTGATTTGTTAGATTTCTAGGTGACGGGAAAATCTTCAGGCTGCAGGTTTTTGAAAGAACGTGGCTTCGATGATTTTTCAATCACTAAAGGTTTTAGCTTTTCTCCAGTTAAGCTAACACACAGCAGAATTGTGAAAGGTTCTTTAGAAAGTTTTTCATTCTTACATTTATCACCCTTCATAACAAGGCTCCTGTCAGGCATCGCCTTGAAAAAGAGTCCACACTCGTCAGCATTAAAGTTGTCCTCGTCTTTGAAGCCACTAACGAAGTCTGAAAACTTTTCAATGAACTCTTCAACAACTTCTACTGGAACTCCATCAGATTCTCCACACAACATTTTCTGGGAGATCTCGTGTCTCAGTTTAAATTTCTGAGCCAATCTCTTGATGCTTGGAAATCTGATACCCCGAGCTCCTTTGCGAACTTTTTAGTAATTTCTTGTATCATTGGCCCAAAGATTCGAGCATTAACTGCCCTCATTTGTTTGAACCAGGTAATGTGGCTTCATTGACTTTACGCATCGAAGTTTTTCTCTTTTTCCATTGTTAATCTCCGTTTTCTTTATCGCATCTTTCCAGGTACTGATCCTTACATTTTGGATTTTGCTTACTGTCGTCTTGCTGACGCATAAATGTTCTGCCGTGTTTCTTTGGCTACTGTTTCCTAGAAATCGTAAAAGATCAACCTTCTCTTTCAATGTCATCTCTCTCAGTTATTTTCTCTTCGCCATCATGACTCAATTAAAGAGTAAAATTTTTTCAATCAACCTGCACAGAAAAAAGACAAGAAAATAAAATATGGTTCTTTCTCATATGCAGATCATATGACTGATTTATAATTGTGACTAAACATTGTTTGTTATAAATTTAACTGTTTTTTCTTTCTTTCACAATGGTTAAATCCATTGTTAATCGCATGCTGTTGGTAGGGCCTTGCATTGATGGGCGCTACAAGGTGGCTCGCATGTGTCTGTGTTGTGTATATATTTGTTTCAGTTTAACATCGGCTATTTTATTATTGATCCCGAAAATGGAAAAAATTTTGAAGAGGAAAAAATTTAAGTCTTTGTGGAAATTGTATTACGAAATGAATTCATAATTATCATTGTTAAATTGACGAATCAAAGTCAAAACTATTATATTCTTTGATAGTCTTCTAAAAAATTGTTGCCACCAATTCTGCTTTTCACTTTTCATGCCCTTGATAGACTGGACTCAACTGGTCATGTTATAGATATTAAATTAATACTGTGTGTCATGGTCCAGGTGGTCAAGTTATAACTTACAGAGGTGGTCAATATAGAGAGGTTGGCATTCCGGCCTACGAAAATTAGGTCAACTTAGACAGGTGGTCAATGTAGGGAGGTGGTAACTATGGAGGTTCCACGGTACATAGAATTCTCAATATCTTTAAAATCTCGTCTACTTATAATTGCAGTAGTCATTACTTATGTCAATATCAGTGGTTTCCAGTCTGAGCGTTTTTATACCATTTAGTAACTGGCGAATACTAAACGGCCGTACATTCCAATGGCCATCCACTGATCATCCGAACCCTGATGAGTCGATAGGAATATTCAATCAACTGGATTCGAATACTTTAAATAAAAAATTTGAAGCTGTGAGAACCGGGAATTGAATCAATACAAGTGATTGGACAACGCTTAATCCGGCAGTTATGAATTAGATAAATAAAAACATAACAGTACGTTTCATTATTCCGCTGGCAGTACATTCAAGCGTATATTATTGTAATAATTCATATTCTTAGATTTTAAAGAATAAAGAATAATCTAAGTAGCACTTTTTTGATATTGTTGGTGCTTAGATAGTAAATGGATTAGAACTTTATAAAATCGCTCAAAATAATTTATGGAATTTTCAGCGAACTATTAGTCTGCAGCTAAAATAAATTGCATACGTTATAAAATATAGTTGAATATTGTACGACTGTTATAAATATCGGTTACGGAACATCGAATGCACTACTACTATTTTTCAGTCCATCAACTACTGAAAATTCAAACAATTTTCAAATTTATTCGATTTGGAAATATCTGTTTAAGATATCGTAAGAAAACTGCTATCAAACAATATTTAGAATCGGTTGGATAACCGCGTGATAAAGTATCCGCTTACCATTTCCACCTTCGATTCAGGACGATCCAGGTTCAATTCGCGATCCTACATCATCAGTTTTTCAGGGGGATCCGTCCCGCCTTTGAACACCATCTTTCAATTTTCCGGTTGATCTCCCTGTAGATGTTAACCAGCTCGTGATGGGCTCTAAAAGCGGCCGATGTGAGATAAGAGCACGCGTGATATAGCTTAACTAAACTTAATTGACCTAATCTAACCATAGACAGGAATTTGAAGTACATTAAAAAAGTATTTGAATCGATAGCGGCCAACATATTTGGCGTTTAAACAAAGCCTTATGTGGAATCTTTAAGCAAATATGCTCAAAGCTTCGTATGAAATGATAAAGTTAAGGATGTAAGAGGAAGGAGGGAAGATTTTGAAGTAAGATCTCGGTGCATAGCAGCAACTGGAAGGAATTAATAAAGCGGTGCTGAATGTGTTCTGGGTAACATATTTGAAATTGCTATAAACACTGTTTTATTCGTTTTGAGAGTTCAGAGTTTACATATCTTATCCAATCTTCCAGCCACATCTTCAATATGATTAGATATTAGTATTTTAATAAATTCAGAGTTTCCATATCTTATCCAATCTTCCAGCCACATCTTCAATATGATTAGATATTAGTATTTTAATATATTAAGATAATAATTATATTATATTATTATAATTATATTATTGTTTTAATTTGTTCAGAAAAAATACAATACTAATGAAGTTTAAAAATTAAAACTGAATATACTTAGAATCAACAGTCAGCTCGCGATATCCTGATATATTAATAAAAGTCGCATTATAGCTACAGGCTGTCTTTATAGTAATTGAAGCAATAACATATAATGAACACAGCTGCAGTTACAGATCATTGTGTTTCAAATTTTCTAAAAGATTTCTCGTATTCCAATGTTTCTTTTTTTATAAATATCTGTAGTTAAATAAATAACAATAATTCAATAAATATCTCAATTTATTTATATTATAGTAGATATCAGTAAAAGTAAATAATATGACACAAGAGGTTTGATCCTTGTGTTCTCAATGATTTAGATTTAATTTATGAACAATAACAATTAATGGGTAAGCGCAAGAAAGCAGAATAAAGTGTCTTTATTCAAGTACAATTAATAATAAGTAATTTCACTTTACTTATGACACAATTTGACAATATAGACTTTATTTTAATAACAAAGTTCGGCCTATATATGCAGAGTTGGCGGATAGCCGCGATAGAAGAGGTGTTGCGCTTCTACCCTGGAAGATCTGGTGTCTATTCCCGGTCCCATACCTTCAATTTTTCAGCAGGGATCTGAATCCTAGCTCGGTGAACTCCGTCATATATACATAAGGGGGCTATGGAGGAAACATTGGTTATCACCGAGCTGCCATTAAAATTTCATTAGCCGATATTTTCATAATTTTAAAATATATAACGAATCTAAATATCATATATATAAGATCTGACTAATTGATACTTTTTAAGATTCGCAGTTTATTCGATAAATGCTGGTAAATAGTGCCGAATAAATTCTAAATAAAAGAAAAATATAGGTAAAGTTTAAATCGTGATAATCATTTTTTTTTAATCTTGACAAATTTCGATAGATAAAATATTCACCATTCTTTTTTGGGCCTTTTCGTTCAGTTTCTCATCTTTTATTAATTAGAAAATATTCCTAATCAAATGATTGTTACCGATTATAATCGCATTTCCTAGTTTTCAAAAGTCTTCGTCTTTAGTACAATTTTTCTAACCACCGTTGGTTACCACCTGTGATCGGCAGATGGTCGTCCTGCGCTTTCATTCCAGAGAATACCTGTTCAATTCTCTAGTTCAAACTACCAGTCCTCTTAGGAGGATTCGGGCTCGGCTGGTACAATCCAATTCTCTATATGATTTCTAACTCCACCAGGGGTGAGAGCGGTCCGTGATGGACATGGAATTGCCTCACCATTTAGTTGATTGAAATAAAAGATTGAAAAAAGATTGAAAAAAAAATGATTATCAAGATTTAAAACTTTACCTATATTTTTCTTTTATTTAAAAAGATTGAAAAAAGATCACCAAGATTGAAAAAAAAATGATTATCAAGATTTAAAACTTTACCTATATTTTTCTTTTATTTAGAATTTATTCGGCACTATTTACCAGCATTTATCGAATAAACTGCGAAACTTAAAAATTATCAATTAATCAGATCTTATATATACGATATTTAGATTCGTTATATATTTCAAAATTATGAAAATATCGGCTAATGAAAGTACCAGTGAGTGCAAAGAGGCATTAAAACACGTAGAAATAAATTATAAGTGTATTTTAAAAAGAACTATCTAGCAATTAGAAATATTATATTATTAATTGTCACCAGAAAAAAATAAAGATAAATATGAAACAAAGTATAATGCATATAATAGTAAAGTTAGGAGATGTAATAAACACCTGTAATGAATTAGATATTGGAGGTTTGGTATTATACAGGGTGTCCCAAAAGTGAATCATCGAAAGAAATGAGGTGATGGGTGAAGTCATTTCCAATCAAAATAACCACATATATAGTTATGCAACTGATAATGGTTGAAAAATTATTTAAAAATTTTCAATTTTTATTGAAATCGCTGCGCAACAACTTAAATAATTTATTTATAAAAATGAGTTTGTTGCTTGATTTTTTATTTTAAGTATGATGCTGAAGAGTGTAATGCTCTAATAAAAGCATTTTTATGAACACTTATTTTCAGCATTTTTAACAATAAAAATGGTTTGGTGAACACTTTTTGTCTCTAAAAATTTTGGGTTCCAAAAGTGACGATGAAACGAAGTGAGATGATGGGAGAAGTCATTTTCCGGATTATTCAGCACATATTTTTTGCAATTAAATCGTGTTGGTTAAAAAATAAGTTTTACAAAATTTCGACAGTTAAAATTGCTGATTTGTCAGAAATAAAACAAAATGTGTAAGTAAAATAAGGATGTTTATTACTTTTTATATTAAAACAAGTGTTCAAAGTTTCCAATTATGTCCAGCATCTATGCAGGTCTTTCCTGTTGCGAGATATCGTTCCCGGATAAAATTGCACCCTTTTTCATAGACAGTGGGTAAAATTGATTACACACGTTTCACGTGGAAAGGATACAATTGGTTCCTTTTCAAAATAAGCTACGTTCACACGGCGACTATTAGATTCGATTTTTTCACGTATACGGTTTTACCGTATACGAGACAGTCGTTCACACGACAACTATTTCCATTCGATTTTAACGTTATGTGAAAATTGAATGAAAAGCAGCTAGTTGTTTAGTGCGCGCCATGATAGATCCACGTATTCCACTTCTTTTATATTGATATTAATGACTCGATCGATATTGAAATCCGTCCTCCATTTTTGACAACCGGCTGCAGCTACGTCACAAGCACAACTACGCGCGTGCGTCTCGAATACGAGAGACAAGTTTGTTCGTGTGAATGATACATCAACTTAAGTGCCACTGCGTGTCGTATTCGATAAAATCGTTTCGAGACGCGGCCTCCTCGGTGACAAGTTCGGACGGTATACGGTAAAAAATATTTCTCGAACACGGGATTTCTCCGCATGGACTCCGTGTGAACAATATTTAAGTTTTTATATATATATTCTGTTGTCACTGCTCTAATCGATAAAATCTCGTATACGGTATACGGGAAAAAAATCGCCGTGTGAACGTTCATCGTGGACCTCGGAACTTCCGAACGTCTTGATATACGACGAACAATTGTAGATGAGTCCTCTGTCATCACTTCAATTAGTTCAAATTCATCAATGTCTCGCTTAGGTCTTTCTTTGCTCCGCGATTTGCCAGGAATTTTTGCCTTCTTTGTGCCACCGATGCAAATTTTGGAATACCCTGTATTCAGGATAGCATTCTCGATTGGAGTCCTATACTCTCTCGCAGCAACTCGAGCATTTCTCTCACAAAAACCTCACACGTAATGCATTTCATCGTATTACCGAGGATAATGAGCAATTTACTAGTTTTTTCTGCATCCAAGTCAAATTGAGTCCAGATCACAAGCACTATCCAGGTCCAACTAACAAACGTAGTAAGTCTAAATCCCAAAAACCAATCATTAAGTCCAGAATGAAGAGCCAAGTCGTAAATTACAAAGAAAACATAGCGAATAAGCGGAAAATGAGTAATTAACCGAATGTCTTATGTTAGAATCTGCATTAAATGGACAACTTCTTTTGATAATTGGTCGAATTTCTATAGTATATATTTTTTCTGTCACCGTTACACAAAAATCAACTAAAAATTTTTAGAAACAAAGTTTTTACAAAATCATTTTTAGTATTTGACTGAAAATAACAGAGTTCATAAAAATATTTTTATTAGAAAGTTACATAAAGTTCATATTTAAAATAAAAAATCAACCAAATAACTCATAATTGTTATAAATTAATAATTTTAGTTGTTGCACTAGGCGACTTCATAAAAATAAAAATTTTAAAATAACTCTTGAACCATCAACAACTGGATAATCACATATAAAGTTATTTTGATTGGAAATTACCTCTTTTCATTTGATCGTCCACTTTTGGGACACCCTGTATATATATATATAAATTTCTATTTTTGGAAATAATAAATACAGCATTAAAGTATTCTAAGAGGGGCGAAAAATAGAAAGGGTAGGGTCCAATTGTGCCATAGCAAATATCTGATTCATTAATATACAGGTATCCCTCTTATAACATGGTTTCGTTCTAAGACGATTTGAAAATGGCGGAAACCCTCATATAACACGGTACTTCTATCACACAGTTTTTATTTAATAGATTTAGAAAATTACGTTTACTCTCATACAACACAAAACAGTTTCATTAATTTTTGTAAATTCATACTAGGGATACAAAATACACACATAAAATGCAATCATTCTGAAATACTGTACTTTGCTAAAATCAGTCATAAATGAAATTTTGCTAATAATTAGCAAAATGAATTTAGTATAAATGAAATTTATACTAAATTCATAGTATAAATGAAGGGACTCCTGTGAGAGGGACGATACGCAGTCTATTTTCGACTTCTATTTGAGTTAATTGACGACTATTGAGAGTTTTGTGTTCCCAACGTTCAGTTCTCGGATAAAAACTTTTTATTCTTCAACGGAGGAATGTGAAAGAGAAGAAAGACATTTTTACTCATAAATTTTTTTGCGTATATGTTGAAGAACAATTGCTTTACAGTGGGTGGTAGCGGGTTAGATTAGAGATTTTGTAAAGAGAGAAAAAAATACACAAACTTTAAATGCAGAAAAACGTTCAAAAAGTGAAGTTGACATTGTTGAAGTAAAAAACGTTCTCGTTTTAACGAAATAGTGATAAGCGGAAGATACACAAACTTTAAATGCAGAAAACGTTCAGAAAGTGAAGTTGACATTGTTGAAGTAAAAAACGTTCTCGTTTTAACGAAATAGTGATAAGGAAGATACAGTGGACTTTCGATTTTAAGAACTCATAAGGAGCTCCAAAAAGTTCGTAAACTCGAAAGTTCGTGAATGGGAATGGCATTAATTAACATTAGGGACCAACTAAATAGTTCGTAAATTGGAGGTTCGTAAAAACGCCAGTCAATTATATAATTATTAAATGAATGTTATATAAGCTGTATGTATTTTCTTTCCTTTTGTTTTACGTATATTGTTTTTTAGGATTTTACATATATTTTTTTTCTTTCTTTATGTTTCGTGTTATTAATATTAATAACAAAAATTAAGTTTCTTATGTGGAATTAAAGAAAGTTATTTGTATTTAATTGGTTTTGGAATGTAACTCTCCATTTTGTATTGGCTGTAGGTCTCATATATCACGGTTTCACACCACACGCTGTTTTTCAAGAACCTATCTATCGTGTTATAGGAGGGATATCTGTATATTCTTTTCAGACAGTATAAATATTTGAGCCAGATATTTTCCGACCAACTACCACCATCTCTGTCACACCGTTATAAGATTGAATTTTATCTTTTGACTTTAATTCGAGAATAGCCGAATGAATTTGGACAAATTGATGATGACTTGATAACTTCTGACATCTTTCAGTGGATGTTTTAGAGAGAATCCTTTAATTGAAGGTATTTCAACTTATATATAAAGAAATATCAGCTTGACGTTCAGTCTGCGCTAAACGAGTGAAAGTTAGAGATTATATATATAATTACCATATCGATAGGATTAAGATTCAACTTTTATAGTTTTTAGGGCTGCTTTATGAAAATAATCCAATTTATAGACATTAAATTAATGAAATTGGGGTATTATTGGAGCAGTGAAGAGCATCACGCCTATTCCTCATTAATACAAATCCAACACGGATCATTTTTAATAACTGACTAAACTGTCCCAATAAGTTACGGTATGCAAAATTATTCGAATGGTATTGATTTATATTTACGCCACATATGTATTGTCGAATAGAAGAATAAAGACAATCTGTACCACCTTTTATTTTTTTCAGAAGGAAAAATGTTAAAAAATCCATTATTCCTCAACAGACGACATTTTCTCTGCAACAAAAAAATGGACCAACTTTTATACATTATTGCTATTTTTTGTCAACAGATAACACCACTTTCCATTCATTTAGAACGGTAAGTGACGGGCGAAACAACTCCTTCCACACGCTGCCACACCCAGGGTTATTATATATAAGGTTGGCTGGGGTTTGGAAAATTCCCCCCCTGCATTTCGCCTCCGACAATTCGCCCCCTACATTTCGCCCCGAGAACGTTTCGCCTGCGTACAAGAATACTTGGCATAATACGGTTTACGGAAAATTCGCCCCCTGCATTTCGCCTCCGACAATTCGCCTCCAACGTTTCGCCCCGGAACGTTTCTCCCCAGGACATTTCGCCCCTGGATCATTTCGCCCCCGAAACATTTCGCCCCAGGACATTTCGCCCTCGGAACATTTCGCCCCAGCACTTTTCCCCCAGCCATTTTCGCCCCCAGCACATTTCGCCCCTCTATAGATAATGAATAGGCTACAAAATTGCAAATAATACACCAAGCTTTTAATGATTCTAATCATTATCATCAAAATATTAATATGCAAAACATCTATTTTATTTATATTAAAGAATATTATATTGATTTCAGCTGATGAATTAGGAGCTAAATTTGTTACATTTGAAGAATTATTGAAGAATTCTGATTTTGTTATAGCATGTTGTTCATTAAATCCTCAAACTAAGGAAATGTTTAATGAAAAAGCATTTAGCTTAATGAAATCAACTGCAATATTTATAAATACAAGCAGGTGGGATTTGTTCTTATGTGAATTTGAATTATTGATATGTAATAAATATAAAGTTTAAATTCAGATAGAAAATTCAGAAATTAAATTCAAATTAAATTGAGTAGTAATAATAAAAAATAAATATTGATGACATTATGCCATTATTTATTATTATAGTATATTATATTAAAATATTAATGTAAAAAGAAAATTGAAGATCACGAAAAATAATATATCATGCAGTCAATCTTTGAGAATATATGGTATGTTTCAAAAAAGAATAAAATTTTATTGTATATTGTAATGCATATTGGTATGCATATTCTTATATGCATTATGAGAAACAATCATTATCTTACATTTATTGTATTGCATTTATTTATTGTAAATTGAATACATATTTATTTATGGGTCAGATTTTTCACACAATAGAATGTGTAATATTTTTGTGCAACAACAAATAACAATAGCAAAATATATAAATTTAAAAATTAATGGGCAAAATTATCCATAACAATTACACTTATTAATAAAATGAAAGAAAAATTGTGTAAAAAAAAAAAATTTCTTATAAAAACTGTTTTTACAACATTTATAGTATAATATTTATTTTAACTGATTTAATGAATTTGAATTCCAGTTCAATTTTCAAAGTCATCTGTTTTGTTATATATTAACTGTGTTTCATTAAAATAAAATTCTTACAACTTTAAATTTTTTCATAAAATTATTCATACAAATTAAAACTGAAACATTGCATATTTTGACTTTGATATGTAATCTATTTGATTTACAAGATATATATCATAATTTAAAAATATTAAAAATTATTATTTTATAATATATTTAATATTTTATAGAGGAGGAGTGGTAGATCAAGATGCTTTGTACAAAGCTCTTACTACAGGACAAATTAAAGCAGCAGGTTTAGATGTGATGATTCCAGAACCTTTATCACCCAATCATCCTCTTACTAAATTAGTTAACTGTGGTAAGTATAGTGTATGCTGTTGAATGTGATCACATTTACTGCATGTATTTTGATGATAATTGGTTAATAAGTTAATCTAACAAAATAAAAAAATAGTTTATAATAATTTTATTGATATTATTTAAAATAAAAATTAAAATGAGAATTGAGTAATTCATATATATTTTCAATTTTGTTTTTCCATTTATATATATTAAATGGAATATTGGAATTAAATAGATTAATTTATTTAAGGATTAGCTTTAATAAGAATTTATTATGGTGAAAAGTAAAAAAAATTTTAAATATATAAAATACTTACTCTCCCTTTGATAAACTTGGATAATATGAATTGAAGGTACAGTTACATGGTTTACGGAAAAGTCACTCCCTGCATTTCACCTCCGACAATTTTCCCCCTACATTTCACCCCCAGCACTTTTCCCCCTTGTAGATAATGAATAGGCTACAAAATTGCAAATAATACACCAAGTAATGATTCTAATTTATTTTGGTTTAATATAATAAATGCACATTATTATTGTTTAAAATTTGAATTTGTATGCAATACCTCTAAGTCAATCAATCAGAATATGATTTTGAAAAAGTTTGACTATTCTTTTGATATGCATTATTTCATTCTGCATTTTAAATTAGGAGATAAACTAAAAACCGAACTATTGTTGGCTACAGACGACACAAAATCAGCAGACGAAGACCCAACCCGAATGAAAAGTAACTCCTCGCGACATTCAATTCGCATCGCGAGTTTCGTATTTTGTTTATTTCATCTTGTTTACATATTTATCTATGTTTTCATCATTATTATCATTATTCTTAACCGTAAATCAGTTAATATTAAAATATCGTCAAAATAATTTTTCTGTTGTTTTTTATTTAGGTCTTGTTACTGTAATAGCATTAATTGCAGTAATGTCATATTCGTATAGTAACAGAGAGGAGAGGTATGAATGCGCTTTTACCCATTTTTATATTTCTGGAAAGTTTGTTTTCTCAACAATGTGCTAATTATTGTACCTGAGCACAAAGTGTGGAATTCCAAGCGGAAGGAAATGGAAATGCGGAAAACAACAGGTCTTGCAACCTACCAGCAGTTCAGGTTAGACGCGTGAGTAAGGATGACTGTCAGAGGCGTCTCAGCGAGAAATGGAGAACAACATTGAAGGTAAATTCAACAGCTTCTTTTTTATTACTTAAAAAACATAAAAAACATAAGAGAGACTTCTATTTACAACTTTTGAATACTAAGAGAGACTTCTATTTACAACTTTTGAATACCGACAATGAGAGATAGATACCTGTTTACAAACGAACTTCACTTTTGAAGATTCTCAGAGATGACTTGAAAATTTTACACGAACAGTCTTTAGTCTCTATACAACAGTCTTTAGTCTCTTGATAAATACCACAAATAAAATTCACCAAGTATCTTCCTTGAACATTCACTTAGTAAATGTTGGATGGATCACTGAAAGAGTATTCCAGACAGTTGTAGTAGTAGGCAAATCGGAAAATATATTAACAGGTATACAGAGCTGGAGAACAAACCAACAAGTCGAGAGACAGAACCCAAAAAGCGTCGACTTGCGTCGTCCTCGCTATATTATTCCTGTAACCTCTTCCCCTTTTTGCCCATAAGATAATGTGCCACTGCTTGTGACTCCTTATTTTAGGTAAGCAAGGTACTTATATTTGTCTGTATTATGGAAAGCTGACATTTGCTGATTTCACATCTAAGGTAATATACATCGACAAAGAACGAAATTTGAAAATCCAAATTGTTTTTAGATACGCAAGCAGTTGTGCATGTGTTGTTAAAAGACAACACTTTATGGAGAGTAGTGGGGCATATACTTTGCGCAGTTGCAGTAGGTAGCTACTGCACAAAATATTGTTGTGGCATATGTGCATGGTCAGCTTCACTGTTTTTGCGGAGTTGGATCTCCTCTAGTCTTCTTAATATTAATTCAATGATAGGGATTTTGCCGCCCCTAGCAAAATACCGCCCGGGGCTGGCACCCCCTTTACCCCCTAGGCTACACCACTGAAATGGATATAACGGACTTCACCTATAGCAATGAATAGCTGGCATATTCAAATAACAGAGGAGACTTTCTTGAGTGATGTGGCATGGTGAAACATTAACAAGATTTCGCATCACGTGAGTTGTCGCTATGGAAAAATCTGGTTCTTACCATCTTAAATTTTCTACAACCTAGGAGTGAACCAGGTTTAAAGAGACACATGATTAACCGTTAACTCCATCTCTCTCACCTGCTAGTTACAAATGAATCCAGAGAGCCTTTAATACAGTGTATACAATACTGATGAACTTCAAGATGTGTGTCACCTTGCATGCTCTGGCGGATTAATGAGGACAAATTCAATACCAAAAGGAATATTTGTTTAGATGTTTCTATTGGCAGATGGCGGCTTAAGGGGCATCTTATCAGGGTTTGACAATACTAAAGTTCTGATTTAACTGAATTTCATTTAACCATGGTCCTTCATTGAGGTGAATTATCCTTTATCTCAGATAAACTTTCAAATTATACAATAAAACAGCTTTTAATTTTATTTACAAATGCTATATTACAAATACTAAAATAATATCAACACCAGATGACTGATACTTCACTTTTAAATTATTCAATAAAATTGTGATATTTAATAAATAGCTGTAACCTAAAAATAGTATATATCATCATGTGAATATATTCAAATCTAATTTATTTAATAATAATAATTTACTAAGCCTTCCATGTTATTAGAATTTTTGATTTAAGTTCTTTCAGTCTATATTAAACTAAATAATTGGGACTCCACTGTATTAATTCAATCAGTCCTTAATGATATTGTATTCTACATAAAAAATTTTTTATAAAAGTAAATCCTCAAAGTAAATTCTTTAATGACTGTACACACTTTGCAAATATATTTTTATTATTACATATATTTATCATTTATTGCTATATAATTTTTTTTACTGAAAAAATCTGTATCATTACTAGTTCTTTGAGTGTTACGACATAATAGTAACCTTCAGCATGCCTTGCATATGAAATGCTGATTTATAAAGCATTTGATATTAATTAATATTTATATTTATTTTTTAATGTTAATTTAGTTTTGATAAAAATTGAATTAGCCTAACAATTATCTGTGGTGAACATGATCTTTGAATGAATCTCATCTCTAATATCAAATTTCATAAAGATTATCCAATGAATCATTTCATTTAAATACAAATTGGTAAAGTTAATAAGTATTTATTTTTCATTCAACTTTTTTATTTTATTTGTATAAAATAAACTTTTTTTATATTTTATCACTTAATAATTATTTATTCATAAACAATTTATTTCAAATTTTCATTTACTTTATAGTAAATTTATATATTGTGCATTTAATGCTGGGAATTATAAATACAGTATATGCCTCAATATTCAGTACTGAAGTGAAAAGACAAACAATATTACCTTGTTGTCATCTGTTAGTTTATTTCTCCTGAAAGAAACTATCATTCATACTTGTTAGTATGTTCATTTACCATGGTATGCATAATGTAATGTTTGAAGTGTGCACTGCCTCATTGTAGATAGTATTATAATAAAATAAAATTTCAGCTCATTGGGCAGGGAAAGAACAATCTGTAATTGTCACAGAAAACGGATTTACTATTTCTACAACTTTCTACAATACTTACAAGATTACATTGATGTTAAATTCGTTTGTTTAGTCGGGTATGAACTGGTTATTGAAACTTTGTTATTCTCTGAAATGATATATGTCATGCATTCATACAGATTTTTAGATTTCGAATTTTGCTATTGCAAAACCATGACATTCAATAATTTTATGAATAAAACCATCCATAATAAAGCAGTTCTTGAGTTTTGCTATCATATTTAATCAGCTAACTTCAAATGACATCACAGTAATTAATTAATAGCTGAATGACATCATTTATGTTGCATTGTACGCTTTTGGTGTGAACATCGGTACACTTCAGATTTTTTGTGCAATGTAGTTACATCAGCGTATTAATATCACTGACATAAATGCATTGCACAATCACATAAAAATAAAAAAAAAAATGTAACGGATCCGTTATTTGTGACGATTACGGATTGTTCTTTCCATGCCCAGTGAGCTGAAATTTTATTTTATAGTTGGAAATAATGGAGCAGCGTAATAATGAGGTAGATTGTAGATAGTATTCATGCAGATTCTCAAATATATCCCAGAACAGGTGCTGCTGCAGACTCCTACAAAAGGAGACGATTTGCTCACATAATGCAGGCAATATTCTTGGTGGATCATCATAGTTGAACATACTTTCCTTTAACATTCAACACATGTAAGCATCAATTGATGTAAGATCGGGAATGGGAAGTTAAAAAAAATTCATTAAAATTCATTCTAAATATCATCAAAGTTTGGTTAAGGAAGAAGGTAATGCTAAAATAATAATATTTAAAAAAAAATTTTACATACTTTCCTTTAACATTCCACACATGTAGGCATCAGATGCTGTAAGATTGGAGGAATGGGAAGGCATGTGAAATGATACATCTTGGAAAGTTTTCCAACAGAATGGCTAGAGATTCTTGAGCTGTATAGCTGATTGCCCCGTCCTGATGATACCACTGTCTACTCATGTGAAGGGTCTTTGCATGACAGAACCTTCTAAATACTGAAGAAATGGTCCTATTGCTACACCTCTGTAGCATTCGGGGATGAAGGTGTAACGTCCCTACATTTACTCCGTGTGGGGGCGCATAGTCCTAGGAGGACAGCCACTTTTTCCTTGACCTCGTTCAGCAAAAGACGTGTATTTCGGTCAAGCAACCCTTTCGATAATAAAGGATATTGTTATTGTTACAAACAACTTATTTACTTCGGTAGTACAAGAAACATAAACTACACTGGTGAGCCGAACGTGACACAGCCGACCAATAACATGAACAACGACCAAGGAGAAATAACCACGCTACGGGACGAACGGACATCTGTGTGCATCCATGGCGCTCATAAAGGGCTGAAACAAGTCGAGAAACCCTTGTTCTCAGTATGGCTCCATACCAAACTGTGATGGCGAAAGACGTGTCGCACTTGCGATTCGAGTACTACTACGGAGTACCAGAATTGGCCTTAAATCTGCATAATACTGCTCTTTGCTGCTTCAATAATGTTTGGCAATGTACACAAATATCCTCTGTTTGAATTTTATTCTTCTTACTGCTTGGATAGCCCAATCGGCGGTACATGCGGCGGCATCTATTATTTGCGATATCTCACAATCCGTAGGTAATATTAAAAACCGTTCAAAACAAAAGTTGTTTGCTTTTCATAGTTCTTTGTAATTATGCCAAAATCGGCATTGTTTCCATTGGAGATTTCAAAGTTGACCTCTTGTGCCCCTACTTCCGATGGGGCCACAAAATTTTTATCATGCCCATTCGATTCTTCGAATATACTTTGGTAATCAAAATTTTTTGCCCTACTTCCTATCTCATCGCGTTTCCGAGAAAAAAGGGTGGTACGGGTGCTAAGAAACACCCTGTATATAGGCACTCCTTTAGTTATGAACATAATTCATACGAAATTTTGTTGGTAATTCAGATACTGCTGTTATTTTGGCTCCAAAAATACTGAAATAAGTTTACATTACTATATATTGTAATATATTTTGCAAATTAGATCAGTCATAAGTTTCTTATTTCACAGATTTTAATGAAAAATTCTGAAATATAAAGCGAGAAATTTTTAGTTATGAAGTTTTTGGCTCCAAAAATACTGAAATAAGTTTTCATTACTATATATTGTAATATATTTTGCAAATTAGATCAGTCCTAAGTTTCTTATTTCACAGATTTTAATGAAAAATTCTGAAATATAAAGCGAGAAATTTTTTGTGTAATTGCCGTTATGGTTGAAATACTGTCACAATATGTTAAAATATTACATTTTAAAAAACTGTAATTTTACATTGTATTGTTTGCTAAAATATTTTGCTATTATATTACTCAAAATTATTGAAATGTTTTTGAAATTACCCGTCCGTAAGTATGAATGTTCGTTACTAAAGGAGCTCCTTATATTGAAAAGAATATTATCATATACAGTATATATGTTTAGGCCCCTATATGCTTTCGATTATTAAATTTTCTTTACTGTATGCAGTATATTTACGTATTAGAACGCGAGAAATTTTTTGTGTAATTGCCGTTATGGTTGAAATACTGTCACAATATGTTAAAATATTACATTTTAAAAAACTGTAATTTTACATTGTATTGTTTGCTAAAATATTTTGCTATTATATTACTCAAAATTATTGAAATGTTTTTGAAATTACCCGTCCGTAAGTATGAATGTTCGTTACTAAAGGAGCTCCTTATATTGAAAAGAATATTATCATATACAGTATATATGTTTAGGCCCCTATATGCTTTCGATTATTAAATTTTCTTTACTGTATGCAGTATATTTACGTATTAGAACTGACTGATATGTTTATGTTTAATGAAACAAAATAAGTTAGCATTCTGTTTAGTTCAAACTATATATCAATCGAATTCAATTTGAAACAAAATGTTTTGAACTTCGATATACGTACAATCTAAATATGTTTAGAGCAGACTCCTGACTATCCGAGTTACTGATTAACCGGAGATAATCCGAAATCCGGAAGTGATGGTTAATCATCGAAATTTTACTTTAGATGGGCTCTCTGAAAGATTTCAAATGTCCCAGGTTAATTTCTTTACTATGTCTTAAATAATTGGCGATAGAAATTAGAATCAAATTAAAATTACAAATATTTCAATAATTCCTTATTGCAAATAAACCATTATTTCTTTTTTCAATAAATTATAGAGTTTATAGATATATGTATGAATGCAATTTATTTATGATTTAATATTAAATGCATATTGTCCATAAGTCCGATTTTTTGAGTATTTTTCGGATTATCCGGAGTAATTCATTTTTCCGCTGCCTGCGAATAAATTGCAAATATATTGCATTCTGAAAAAAAATGTGCAATGGGAGTCAAGTCCTTCTTAAAGATGGACGACCGGATGTAATATTTTTTTCTCAAATATTACGATTCCACTTTTATTAGAATAAAAATTAGCTAGGAAAAATATCTTTAATAGCAAACTATTAATCATATTTTGATCTTTGATTTACGCTCAATTGTATTATAAATTCACTCAATCAGACAGGCCGGATGACCGGGTGGTAAAGCTTTGGCTTACCAACCAGGAGGATCCGGGTTCAAATCCGGTTACCATATTTCCAGTTTTTCTGAAGGGGCCGGGTCCGGCCGTTGAACTCCATTTTCAACTATCCGGTTGACCTCATCATGGATGGTGGCCAGCCTGTGATGGGTTCTATAAGTGGCAGCCGCAAGATACAGAATATCCCATGAAGATAGGGCTGCTTAATTAGGTTGGAGTAATATTTTATTTAAAAATGAAAGAGGAAAACAGTTTTCAAACAATTTCTGATGGATCCAGTGAAATTTATGAAATATTTCAGGATGATTTCTGTTAAATATTTTTAAATACCTTAATTGGAATTTATGAGATGATAAAAAGAGAAAATTTCTGAAATACATAACTCACAACATTTTTTTTTATTAAATAAGAATAATCTTCCTTCATTCATTATGTTCGAATGAATAGTCCATCTTCTCGTCCATCTCAAATCTTCATATTCTGACAAATATCTTTCAGGTATTGTAGGTACTATATAATTTTATCATTGATTTCAATATTTTTGCTTCATTATAATGATTTTAAACGATTCTTACATATAATTATGAAAGAATGATTTTTCGTGAGAATACTCAGTCATTGCAACAGTGTTATATAGAATGTTTTTAGGTATAAAAACTTCCTATATAAATTTAAATACTTAGATCCAAATTTTCTGATGGAAAACGTTCTATTTATAGCTATTATTAAATTGTATAACATTTCTACCACAAGTAAACTTTTCACAAAAATAATTCAGAATGATTGCGTTGTATATTCTCTATTCCCACAAAACTCTATGAGGAATATGATAAAAAGTCTTATGGAAGCAACGATTTATATTATATTGCTGATAAAGAAATATCGATAATGGAATTTAAATGATATAACTAATTCCCGAATTTTCGGATATTCATTTAAACAATAACAGATTTACATATCATGTATTGTATTCAAATTAGTTTGATTCCTACAGATATGATAACAAAGATCTGCAAATATCTTGGATGAATTTTGTATTTTTGTATAATTGTATATATTAACGGGATAATATATAATATATTATCCTACAAATATTTAATACATATCATACTTTAGTATTATTTTGATTATAATTCAAACATTATTTTCATTTTTTTATTTTTCTAATTTTTTCCTCAAATGATTTACGCAATAAAGTTAATAAGCAGAATATTAAAAAATTTCAAGAAATATTTTTTCAATTATTCATAAAATAATAATAAATAACTACAGGCATCAGATATATCTTTTTTATATGCATTGCTCTTTTTGGGTAAATAGATTTGCTATAAAACAGTTTATAAAAGTATATTAAACTATTAATCATTGAATTGGAATTATTCAGTTAAGTATGTTTACATATATCGATTATTTTTAAATTTTGCTTTTATATCGATCACATCATAGCAACACCAATAAATCATTTATTTATGAATCGATCGATGCATTTTGCATGCATATAATTAAATCATATGAAAATTTCCATTATGAAAAGGGTAATCTCTTTTGGAAATCTTATATGGCTACAATAATTGTTCTGTTAACGTTGTCACTAATTATAGTATTTATCATGAAATGTTATTATGCTATGCTATAAATGTTATTATGCACCGTTTATAATGTGATATCAAGAGTCCAATCATTATCTCAGAATACAGGTAAGAGCTCATTAAAAAATTCTAACAAAATTTCGTATTCAAATTTCTTATATGCATTTAATGCGTCAAATAAATATGGATGATAATTGTATTGAGTGAAATGTAAGAAAGATCCAGAAACTTTTGTTAAAATTGTGTAAATTTTCATTCTTTAAGTCTTGAATACAGTAGATTGTGTCTTTATCTATTTAATTAATTTAATTAAAAATATCTGAAAATGACCAAATCTCAATTTTCCCGGATCCAATATCTTGCAGAATTTATTCCTAGGATCCGGTCTTCATCCGTTTATTCCTTTCCTTCA
The DNA here is from genome assembly GCA_000484575.1 of Olivierus martensii. Lineage (NCBI taxonomy): Eukaryota > Metazoa > Arthropoda > Arachnida > Scorpiones > Buthidae > Olivierus > Olivierus martensii. Next base: position 24,981 of record AYEL01078082.1, read on the forward strand.
CAACAATGCTTTTTTTGTCCTTGTGCAGAACTTACATCGTGTACTTGACCAAATCTCAATTTTCCCGGATCCAATATCTTTCAGAATTTATTCCTAGGATACGGTCTTCATCCGCTTATTCCTTTCCTTCACAACAATGCTTTTTTTGTCCTTGTGCAGAACTTACATCGTGTACTTTATTTGAGTGGAAAGTGGCGACATCTCTTAACAAAAAAGAAATATGGATTATTAAGAAATTTTACTAACAAGGGAAGGTTCAGACATTCGGGTCACCGATTTTTTTGAAATTTTGCATACTTGTTTTAAAAAAAAATTCAATATTTGATACATATCTTTATTTATTCAATAATAAAATCTGAAATATGAGTGAGAACTGTGCTTAAAATGAGATATTGGCGTTTAATATTTTATTATTTATTTGATTAGTGTACCTTTTATTTTATTAAACAGATTAATAATGATATATTATTGTTATTGCATTATATTTTACAACACAAGTGTGAGGAGAATGTATGAAGTTCTAAGAACTTGCATATTTTAAAATTGTATTATTCATGAATATTCTTATGTTAATCAATGTCAAGTTCTAAATTTGGCCTGTACTTATTTAGAATTTATAAGTGAACAATGTAAACTACAAACCAGTAAACTACTGTACTCATCATTGATGATAAACTGTTTCTTTAGATTATGATACATTAATATATATGTTAAAAGATGTAAAACATATGATAGTTTCTCCAAAATATAATTTATTCTACATAATATATGGCATAAAAAATTTAGTCACAGGATTCTTTATGAAAAGATAAATGATGCGAACTTATGTTGAACAATCAAAACTTAACTCAACTATTTAGTCAACAGTATTTTATTTTTATGTATACATGAATGATCGTCTAGACTCCGATGTATTCACGATATAAAAAAAATAAATATATTCATCATTTTTCCATAATAAACGGCAAAAAAGTAAAAAATAAAATCCGGATAGATACTGATACAGTATTTGTAAACTCTTCAGAAATATAACAGTAACATTTAAATATCTAACCTCACGTAATTGCCATACTTATCTGCTATACGATTATTCTAGAATAAATAAAACAAAGAGGTACTCGATTTATTTAAATAAACTTCAAAAGATTCACAAATATTAAATCACAAAAGGAGAAATATCTGATGACCTTTATCCAATCTAATCTAAGAATGCATGTGTTCAGCAACTGATAGAAACATTACAAATGCTATTAGCTTGATTGAATATGAATTCTTCATACGGTATGAATTCAAAACAATACAACAGATTCAATGAAGCAGATTACAATCCTAACACAATATTAGGAAATATTTTTGAAGCAGTGGCAGTTGTTAAATTCAATGGCATGCAGAAACAAAAATACTGTATATAATGAATAAATATTTATGTATAAATACATAAATAATCTTAGAAGCATCTGTTTTGGTGATGATTTAATGAAATGAGGCGAGCTGGGCTGTTAACTCGAAGAGACTTGTATAATATTAATAAAAAAAAAATATTCAGATATGTAAATAATATTTTAAAGATTAAAAAATATTGAAAACATATCTACAAAAATTCGAAAAAAATTCAGTATATTTTTGCAGAAATAACGGATATGGAAAGCATTAAATTCATAATATCAAACTCATCTTCCTTAGTATCGATGTGTTAAACTACACAATTCTTTTATGCCTGATTTATAAACATTTAAAAACCTTTCAACAGAAGAACAATTTCTAGACTCAGATCATGACATCTGATAAACTTAAATTATGTTAATGGACTTAAAACTTTTCCTAAATATGCAAAATCTGCACCCTGAATACAGCAGATTCAGAACACATTATAGATTGCATATTTAGCTACAAGCTCTCAACATATCATTAAAAACTGAAGGAGTATGATATCATGGACTTGGTTTGATTAAGGCATGGTATAAGTAACAACAACATAAACATTTCAACTTTTATATGTGATTACAAATCTAAAGAATACAGAACACATTATAGATTGCATATTTAGCTACAAGTTCTCAACATATCATTAAAAAACTGAAGGAGTATGATATCATGGACTTGGTTTGATTAAGGCAGGGTATAAGTAACAACAACATAAACATTTCAACTTTTATATGTGATTACAAATCTAAAGAACTTGAATTATACAACTCTCAACTGAAAAATATTATTTGTTAGGTGCACTTACTAAAAAAAAAAAGTAATTCACATCATTATATTGTACAAAACTTGGATGCTATGAAAACTGAATGCTAATATATTTATTATTTTCTTAAAAATTCGTAGATATTTTGATTAAATTGAAAAGGATCTAAGAAACATCTTGTTATCAATTCTTTAATTTTACTACAAATTTTTCATACAATCCAAAGGCATTTAGTACGTATATTTATTATAAAAAAATATTCTGTATTGTTCCATTGATAAATTCACGTTTTTAAACTGTACTGAAATTTTTAATTAAAAACGTTCTTGCATGTTTATAATTTCATAGAAAAGTTTTTAATATATCAACATCAGATATAGTATATTTATAAGATTAGATGTATGCGTAATTCTAACGATATTTTTGATTTTTTTCTTACTTTTCACCTATTTTGACTTCAAATTACCCTATTTTTCTATAAATACGTATAGGGGAAGATGGGGCAAACCGAGTACCTCTGTATCTCCGTGATGATCGCTGCAATTTAGCAGCAAACTCACAAATTGCCTTTAAACTAAGATTATGCCAGATAGGAATTGAATTGGAGAAGACTGTGCACGCTAGTTGCTTTATTAAAATATTTTAAAGTTTTTGTGCTGAGATATTTCAATTTTGTGATTAACATATACCAATCTGTAGTGCGATATACAAGAAGAATCATTATCAATAAATATACCCTCTGTAATCATTAACTTTTAAGAAATATTTTATCACATCATTGAATGTAGATATGCCATTTTTATTAAAACATGTCGTGGTGGGGCAAAATCGGGGAGTACCCATACCTCAGTACTCAAATATACCCGGAAAAAAGGTAAGAAGGCTTCTAAATTAAATCTTTTTAAGCAAAGGAAAAAAATAGAAAGGAGAAAATAAAGTAAAGAAGATTAAGAAAAGTGAAAAAAAAAAAACATTGAAAATAAACTGCCACAGTTGTTAAATTCAATGGCATGCAGAAACAAAAATACTGTATATAATGAATAAATATTTGATGAATTACTTTCAAAATACTGTATAGGAAATTTTGTCGATGTTGTGATATAGAAGTTATATGAGAAATTAATTTATAATCAGTCTTCTTTTCATTGTGCAGTATTCTTTACTTTATTTCTTAAATTTCACTCATAATATGAAACAGAAATTAATTTCTTTTTTTATATTAACAAACACTAAGTAAGTGACAAACAATATTTTAAAAATCAAAGTCATTATTTCCAAATTGAAATCAAAGAAATTTAAAATATTTTCATATTTTACTTCAAATGTTGATTTTCCATATCCATATTTTCGAACTGGAAAGAAATATAAGTTAATCATTCGAATTATTTTATAAGTTTTTGTTTGAAGATCGATTTTGTTGTTTGCAGACTTCAATCTAAGCTGATCGTCGTGCTTAGATTCTCCATAATTCCTTTCCTAATCGATATCGATTAGGAAAAGAATTATGCTCTCGAGCTTTGACGAAGCTCGAAAGATGGTGTAGTATGCATACTTGTAGTATCTGTATTGATGACTCCAGACTCCTAATGGATTGTCCTCCATACCCCTTTCACTTGACTCTCGAAAACAATCATCACCATTCCTTATATTAGTAGCCAGTATGACTTCCATACGTCAACAGCTTCAATTTACTGTACTTTAGAGATCGAGACCCATACCCCTAGCATTTGGTTCTCATATCCCCCAAGGGATACGAATACCCCCGGTTAAGAACTCCTGATGGCTGCGTGGGAAAGCTTCGGCTTACCACCCTGGAGGATCCGGGTTCAAATCCGCATGTATTCAAATGGGCACCTATGGGGCAAAACTGGGTATTTACACTTTTTTAAAAAAATCCCTCCACCCTAAGGATTAAACACACTTTTGACATAAAAACTCATAAATTCCTTATAGATTAATAACTGTTGAAGCCTAATAAAATAAGTTCCACACCTCCAGTTTTTCAGGAAGGCCTGGCTCGTTAAATCCCATCCTTCAACCATCCGGTTGACCCTATCATGGGTGCTGGCCAGCCCTGTGTTGGCTCTACAAGTGGCCGCCGCCAGATACAGTATATCCCATGAGGATAGGCGCTATAAGTGTCCACCGCCAGATACAGAATATCACATGAGGATATGGCGGCTTAATATAACTAACCTAACTTAACCTAACCTAAGAACTCCTGATTTAAACTTATAAAGTAAGAAGAATGTCTGATTGATATCTAAGGACAGGTTCTTTAAGCATAAAAATACGTCGCCCAAATAGGGGTTCAAGTTGCGGTTCGGGTGATTCCAGCAAACCGATTCAGAGACTACATTTGGTAACAAATAACTTCCTTTATTAGAGAGAGAGTTTACATTGGTAACAGTATATCGCTCAGTGGAAGTCCGCGAATAAGCGCGAAAACTCCACAAAAGTTAGCAGTCGTAGTTTTTCCCCGCTTTACAATAAACTTTTATTTTTCTTTTAGCACAACTGCTGTTTTGGCATGCCCCTTACAGCCGAAATTTTCGTTTCGATTTCAGAAATTTGAGAAACAGGCTTCGAGAGAGTCGAAATCTATACGGCGTCTTACATTAATAATGTAACATTATATAGCATATCTGAAAAAACTAATTACTATAAGAGAAAAGATGTTATTGCGGAGCGCTAGAATTCGAAAATTGCCCACTCTCGTACCTGCATTCGCAAAGAAACAGCATTCCTATTCCCTTGTTAACCGATATGGAAATTTGTCCATCAATTTGAAGCATACATGCCACACGTGCGATTAAAAGAAGAATTTATTTTAAAATATTACATTAATCAATAAAAGTCTGCTGAAAGTAGCTGGTTATTAATTTATGCGAAATTTTAATGCAGATTCTTGATTAATCAATTATATCGATTAGGAAAGGAATTATGGAAATATGTAATGGCTGTATCAGATATTCCACACAAAATTATTGTTAAATTTATGAGAACCGAACACGGTATGATGTATATTTCGCTTGATATAAAGAAAGAACTTAGGCCTGTAGCATTTAGGCGATATCTACGCAATCTGATGAGTGCCGATCCCTGAGCAGAGACCATTCTTCTGCACTTCTTCGGTACTTTGTTCATTTTGCGTCATCATTGGAGGCGTCACGCCTCCAATGATGACGCAAAATGGCCGACCATAGGTTTTTCTGTCTTCTTTGATACTTTCGACGACCAAGTGTCAAGAAGATCATGCGCAATAAACGTTATCGCAAAGAATTTCGGGTAGAAATCGCGCTAATTTCATTTGTACAGCAAAGCTGGAGTCATAACTATCGAACAAGTGAAATGCAATACACCTAGCCCTCGATTTGCACGGCACTCAATTTACACGGTTTCGCTTTTATACGCTAACTTAACATAATTTAAAAATTTTTTTCTGTTCAAATTAAAAAAATATGTGACTTCACAATTAAGGTACCCAACTTTGCCCATCTCTTATTTCTGTTCTTCCAAACAAAAAATAATAACTCTTTGCATAATAAAATAGAAAATGTTTCAAAAAAAAATCTACGTATCGAAATTTTGGTTTATGAATCTCATAAAAATTATAGGGAAAGCACAGGAACCTAATTATCATGAATTTTTAACTCTAAATATGATTATGGACCAAGAAGTATTATAAAATATTAAGTTACTGTGAATCAAAAAATATTAATTAAATTAATTTACATAATGCATTCCATATATAAAATGCTTAAAATATAGAGGAAAAAATATAATAAATTTAAAAAGTTTAGAGTAAGTTTTATAATTGGCAAATTCAGTTTTAGCAGTTAGCATGTTTTAAATAACATTTATTGGTTTTAATTTGGACTTTTAGATGATTTAGAAAGCAGTTAGTACAAGTAAGAGAAACAGTTAAGTAAATACGCTGATTAACTAATTTTATTTATTATTTTAAGAATAAATTTGGTCTTTCTTTCTGAAATTTTGACCATTACTAAAAGATCAATGTTTTAGTTTTGTCTTTGTTTGCTTTCTTTAGAAATACTGATGGTAGAAGATTCTCTGCATACTAATTATTGAGAGAGAAAATATATCTGTATCGTTAGGAAATTGGATGCAATATATTATGAATTCTTAGACTAATGCAAAATATAATACATTTGACAGAATAAATATTAAGATACAGTAAAGTTTTGGATGGTTTTTTCTCCAAGTAAAAGCGCGAAGATCGTTCAGAATTGAAAAATGGGAGATAACTGTTTCATTTGAGCATTAGAATGTGAAAAATTATTCAAACATTCTAGAATGTAAAGAATTAAGAATAAAAATTAGTGAAAGAACCATAATCAGAAGTTAAAGGTTAACGAGTTATTCTTGTAAATACTTTCAATAGAACTTTTTCCAAAAATAAAGATAAGCATATAAGATGAAGGAAGTATTAATGAGCTTAAGAGAAGTGGATATAAATTTGTAATTAATTTTCAATGTCAATAATAGATTTAAGAATAATTCTTTTAAATAATTCTTTTTCAATTGAACAGTCAAGAATACGACTCTTGAATTTATATAAAGTGGAAGTATATTGTGAAAGAATTTTAGTGTTATTTGAATTAAAAAATATGAAAGAAAAGTTTACCTTTCTGGAGAATGATCAGACAGCATTATATTTCCTACTAAATTAAACAAAAATTGGAAATATTATTTACTGAAACAAGTTAATCTGTTTAAACAAGAAACTGAATTTTACGTTATACCATTAATAAAAAAGTTTTTAATTAAATGCTATCAGAATTATATATTTTGTCAGTAGATTAAAAGAAACAATTGAAATTATATATTAGATTGAAAATATGCAAAACAAAAATTATATATGTTTACGTTTTTTTTTTTTAAAGAGAAGATTGCGTGCCAAACCAAATTCCATTCATTAAATTTCGGTATTGCTACTGCATGACAAAAGAATTGATGTTTCTTTCATGTTGCCATAAAAATACGAATATTTTTCTATAAAAATTACAATCAGTTAAGTTAGTAACACCATCGAGTTAAAAAAAATTAGAGTTTTATTTTAGATTTGTTCCATGTGTGAAGTTTATTATATTATGCATAGGAATATTTAATTCAATGATTTTATATGGAGTGGATACTGAGAACTTAATCAATTTACATGAAAGAATATTATAAAAAGTGTAATCATGTTACGAAATAGGGAAGCATTAATAATTTTATCATTAAGGAGAGCAAGAGAATGAATCAATGGATAGATACCCTTCATTACTGGGTTAATTTGCCTTTCAATTTCTTTGATAAAATGATTTTATTATTATAATAAATAGATTGCATCGTTATGAAGCCAATCTTGACATTGAAATCGTCAACCATGACCAAACTGTTAATGCTAGATGATCAAATGATAACAAAAAATAAAATAAAATGGATATATGTCTTTTTTTATAACTGAAATGTAGATAAAAAATAAAGGATTATATCTGGGATCTTTAAAAAATAATAATTCCGAATGTATATTTAGGATTGTTGTAGTCTACTTAAAAGAATTTTATCAAAATATTTCTTTTTTTAAATGAGAATCGAAGATTACGGTGATTTTTAAAAAATAAAGGATTATATCTGGATTGTTTAGTCTACTTTAAAGAATTTTATCAAAATATTTCTTTTTTTAAATGAGAATCGAAGATTACGGTGATTTTTATTTATGCCAGTTAATATCTTTATAATGGGATTAAGTAACTTACTTCAAATGTCAACTTACGAAATGTCAGATTTTATTCAAGTTTTTGAAAGACAAAATTTATTGAAATTATTTTTTTATGAAGTAAAATAGGTATAAATAGAGAATAGGAGGAAAATTTAATAAGTAAAGAAAGCAAAGAGCTTAATTTTTCAGAAATTAAATGCTAAAAAAACGCTTAAATTATTAATTGACATCCATTTGATAGAATTTCCATAATCTCTTAATAGAACTTTGTCCATATTCGTTTTATTCTTTTAGAATTGAGATTAAATGCCGTCTAGTGAAACCTTATTTTGTAAGTTAAATATAGAGAAATTTTTATTATTTATAGATTTGGAATTACGACATTTTCTTCAGAATATATTGAATATTCAACTAAAAACTGAGTCGAATCAAATATTCTTTCTAATAACTAGATGAGAATAAAAATTTAAAAAGAGTAATAATTCGATTAAAGATTTTTTTGCAAGTATATGTAAACTTTTGTTTAAAAATATTATCGTTTAATCGACTGGATCTAATTCTTCTTCTGAAATTAAAATTTATACTTTATTAGTTTGCATTTTCGATGAGGATTAATTGAGGAATCTAACTGAAAAGGAAGTATTTTGTCTTCAGATAAGAGATTTGTCTGTAATGTTTTCTAACTAATTGAATTTTTACTTCTCGGTGAGAAAGAGAATATCCTAAGTTTTAATTAATTTGGCTTAATTAATGAATAATGAAGTAATGCTTCTAGTGATATCAACCATCACGTTTTGAATATGAATAGAGCTAAAGGACTAACACCTTTTTTTTAATATCTTAAGTCAGTCAGATCACAACAAGAGATTTATTTGTTTTATTGAAGTAATCTTATAAGGGATTATCTGAATTCTGTTTTGACATAAAAGGGATCAAGATTAATGTATAATAAATGGTAATAGAGATGTTTGGCTAGCATCACTCTTCTTCTTGTTTAAATTTGTCTTCATGCATAGACATAAATAAATTCCAGTTTGCACAAGAAGCAGAAAATACACCGTTCTGCTATTGCATATTGTAATTATTTAAGATAAAATTAAAGAATAACAACATCGGCCAAATTTTTAACTGAACAAAGTTTCAATATTCTTTTTCTAATATTTTTTATATAGTTCCAATTATCGTTAGGAAAAAGAATATGTAGCTAGAAAGAAAGTTTAATTATCAGAATAAATTATTAAATAAGTTGTAATAGAGTAAATTTGGATACTTATTTTAACTCTTTTATGTCTTATAAACATTTATTATAACATTAAATCAAGTAGATTATATAAAATATTTTAATAAAACAGTTTAATAAAGATGTAACATGATAATTTCCATTAGAAATTGCTAAATTTAGATAATTTTTGATCGTCTTCGGATAAAATTTTGTTAAAGAATCAAAAAAATATTTAAAAAAACTTGATTACTAATCGGATTTTAATTATTTCAGAGATCATTAATACTCACAAGACTATCAGGTAGAAAATAAGCAAGAGAATTAAGCGACAGCTTGATTAAAGAATTAAAAAAAATATATATAATTTATTGTAAATTTGTGAATTTATAAAATATATACTACTACATTCCTTCATAATAAATTTTTTTTTTTATAATTTAATAATGTATTTAATATAACAATAAGTATAATGAATGTTTCTTTGTTAGCCTGCATTACAACAATATAAAATATATTAAATTTTTTAGTCTTTCCAGCTTTAATTTGGATTATTTATTTAATTTATATATAAATTAAATGTTTCTAAAGGTTGTCGTAAATTATTAAAGATGGGAAAAAATATCAAAATGGAGGAATATTTATCAATAAATATGCTATTATCAATAATTATAAATTACTATTAATAGTTAATTATTACAAGTTAATATTCTTATAGAACGGAAAGTGGCATCATCTGTTGACAAAAAAAAAAACATATATATCAGTATATACATAAAATATTTAAAACAAAAAAAAATATAAATAACTGTATTTATATAAAACAATGTAAAAGAAAAATAATAATAATAAAATAAATAAACTTTTTTTCCTTTAATCCTTATCTCAGTTTACACGGTTATAAAGAACATATCCTGGACTTTTCTTTATCTTCTTTAGATCGATTTACACGGTTTACAGTTTAATTGAACATATCTTTCTATTTTGTATGAATTCTGCGTCTCGTTTTACACGGTTTCGGTTTGCACGATTTTTCCAGGAACGTATCTACCGTGTAAATCGAGGCCTAAATGTATATTATTATTGACGTAATAGAATATTATTTTTGTAATATTATGAAATGACTATATCATATGGAAGTCAAGAGATTTTATTTGAAGCATTTTTATTAATTAAAACAATCATAAAACATTTCTGAGACGCAGCTTTTGAACTAATATATTCACGATTCCTTTCTCCTCTCGACGTCGAACCATTTTCTGTCACTTCCTGGATGCCTTTCGAGAGATGAGCTTACCGTGCAAATATTGATAGTAGCACACATTGCTAACGAGATATCGTCTTCGATCTTTCCAATTTGCCATGATACCAACAAACAAGGAGGCGGTGCAAGAAAAAAGGAGGCCTTAGTTAATTGGTCGTTTGTAAACATCCATATATTTTGTTTGCGCATATCTATTGGATAAGACGTTCTAACAAACTGATTACGACATAATGACGTAACACCGCAAGCAATCTGGTCGACTAATTTCCTACTAGCGTTACAATCTAAATATTATTGTGCGTCGAGACCTTGAAAGAGGCATTTGCTACTTAACATTCTTAAAGTTTATATGTTATATTTCCATTGCGTTAAATAAGATGACCAGTTTAACTATTATGGATTCACGCTCAGTTTCTCTGAATAATTATCTCTTTCATAACATCAGTCCTATTCTTTCAATTTGTAGACTTTTCGGATTGGAGTTGTTATCAAGTAACGAATGTACCATGAACAAAAACTGCATTTTCAACTTACTTTTCAAAATTTACACGCATGTCGTAGAGATTTTTCTATGGGGCGGTGTGCTTTTTCTTATAATGGCGAATTTAATAAACGTTCCTTGTAGTAATGTTATTAGTGCCTATAGTAATGATGTTTCGTTTACGATCGTGACATTCTTGACCATGTTATTATATATGGCATTGCAATACAGTATTTTAAAGAGGAGAAAAATAACCTTGAACTTTACCAGAAGCAGATGTGACGGAGAAACTGAATTCATTAATAACATGGAATCTTATTTTCTGGCTTTACTTTCGATAATGTTTTCCATGCTGGTAGTAATATCTATTATGACAACATTGGGTATATATCCAAAAATCAGAAAGGAAGCAAACGAAATGGAAGCATTTAATTGTACAATTTTATTGCATTTTTTATCATCTTTTCTAGAAACACAATTTATATCAATAGCAACATTTCTCATAGTTGTTTTACGCATTATGGTGAAGAGGCTAATTCATCTCTCGAAAGAATTAGTTACCAATAAACATGCAACAAGATGTTTTCTGCAAGATTTGATAGAGAATCATACAGAAATATGGGAATTTTTCCAGCAAATAAATGATAAATGGATTTGGCTTTTCCCTGTTATATATTTAAATTTTCTTTACGTTACATCTTTTGAGTTATATGGAGTTCTTTTTGTCGACATGGATCCAATATTGCGTTATGCTACAGCATTCATTCTTTTACTAACACTCTTAGGAACTTTCTTTATTGCTTGGGCATTATCCATTCTGTCATCGTTGGTTAGCTCTAATATTTTCTTTTATAAGAATTGAACAATTTGTAATATATACATAATAAGTTACATATTCTTTTTTTCTTTTAGATATACGATAATTTTATTGCTTTGAATAGGTTTTCTTCTATCTGTTATTCCTTTGAATTCAAGTTAAAAGTAATGATATATACATAATGAAATTGTGTCTCTATCATTTGATTCAGAATATATAAATAATGTTTTATATATATATATTTTTTCAGATGATTGGTTTCATGAAGAGATTTCGAGGAAGACCTATGGGAATATCTGCTGCTGGATTTTTCTTTGTGAAACGTAACTTTCTAAATCTCAATCATTTGATTCAGAATATATAAATAATGTTTTATATACAGTATATATTTTTTCAGATGATTGGTTTCATGAAGAGATTTGGAGGAAGACCTATGGGAATATCTGCTGCTGGATTTTTCTTTGTGAAACGTAACTTTCTAATCAGAGTAAACAAATTTATTTTAAATATTCACACCGTAATTTTAATCATTAAAACTATTATTACTATAAAGAAATTAAAATTTTGAATACATTTTCAGGTTGTTTATAGTTTCTATTCCATCTTTTCTTCTTTGATCCAAGTAACCGGAGTAGTAGGCCAAAAGAAATGCTCTTCAAGATTCGATTATTCAGTACCGAACGGAACTGTTCTTTAAATATTTTAAAATTTTTGTTTATCTAGAATTAGAAAGAATTAGTAGAAAAAGCTGTAGAAATATATAATAAATCATTCTGTTCATTATCAAATTGAATTATAAAATACTTTGTACTAAGTAAAATATTCTTCATATATAAGGGGTAGAAGAAGGTACATATGATTTAATAAATTATGATTTTTTTTCATTTTATTCATAACAATTCATATTTTCTTTTAAGAATTAACTGGAACTTTATAATAATAAAAAATAATCCAAATTTGCTCTGATTTAAGAAGTATACAGTATAGTATACTATAAGAAAAACAGTAATAATTATTGCCAAATTTTCAATTAATAACTTGAATTTTTGTGTTGTTGATTCTTTCTGCGTAAATGTAATCCTTTATATCAATATTGCAAGTAATAAATTTTTCTTATAGCTTAACTCAAACAATAAAATGAATTGTAGGCTACTTCAGATTATTTTGTCTCTTGAAATCTCATGAAAAGAAATATTGATTCGCTTAGAAAACGAATAAAATCCATAAATAAATAACAGAGTTCTCTACCTACAAAGGCAGATTCATGAAGATTAGATGCACTTGGAACAATTCCAATAATAGTTGAATCTGCACTCAGTAACCTTACTATTATTAAATCAGTCATCTATATTAAACTTATAATTAGTATATATATGATTCTCCTTCTTTTTTTGCAATTAAGTTTATTTTATAATTAATTAAACTTTTATATTAATATTTAAACTAAGTTAATATTTAACAAAGAGATATGTATGTTACCGTCAAAACCCGAAATTAGTTAAAACCCTATTTGCCTAGTTGAAACTAGTTGGAACAAAGCCCGTTCGTGAATACATTTGTTAGAAACTTCTGGTTTTTATTAAAGCTTCTCTTGTTAGAACTCGATATAACTAGTGAAACCAATTATACCTAAAATTTCTCTTATCTTCCTAATCGTGCAATCATGCATTAGAGGGGAAAATAAAAACATGTAACTGAAATCTACAGAAGAAATGTATTTATGACGTATATTATTTGTTACCATATGGAAAACTGTTATAACATTTAGAGTTGCAAACTGTTATGACATTTAAAATCGCGTTTTTCTTATTTGTCTGACTTTGTATTTGCAGTAAAAGTAAGCATTTTCAAAACAAAGACTAAAATAACTTTTGACAAATAACAAAATGAATATTTGCAGATTATGCCTTTTCGAATCGGATCGGTTTCCTCCCATGCCTGAAACTAAAATTACAAATAGCTTTTGGAGGATGTTCCTGCTCTCAATGTAATTCTTGGATGAGTTTCATTAAATCTGATTTCTTCTATTTAATACAAGATTGTGACTTGATAGAAGAATTTAAAAACGATTTCATCAACCAAAGTTAGTTTCTGTTTTATTAAATTAAATGCAGTATACAGTATTATTGTTTTTCTTAAAATGTTAATGTAAATATCTTTAGAATGCTCTGCATTTAATCCATTTTATGTCTCTTATTTTTGCCAGCCAAGAAAATCATGCCATCGATTCTTGTTTTACGTGTTTAAGATAATTTCCTGTTACTGTCATCAGAATGCTCTGCATTTAACCCATTTTATGTTTCTTATTTTTGCCAGCGAAGAAAATCATGCCATCGATTCTTGTTTTACGTGTTTAAGATAATTTCCTGTTACTGTCATGAGAAATATGAGAAGCTGCATTTTGGGATTTATTTTACAGTATCATTTGCCCCTATGCATTCCTTATTCCCTATTTTCCTTATGTTAAATATGTATGTTTATATATTTTATATCTAGCTGGACCAAAATTAATCGAACAGTTACAATATTATTATCGAGAACGTACTAACTATAAGAAACGAAAAAAATTGTTAACATTTTTTATTTTCTAGAATAAATATGATTTTCAAATTGCAATCAGTTTTCTGTTAATGGTATACTATATTATTCAAATATTAATTGAACATAACTTTACACTTTAAGCACTTAATATATTTTAACGATTACTAGTTTACTTATAATTATTCCTTGGAATCTCATAATAGAAGTTTTTGATAATAGCCACATGTGAACACATTTTTTTTTAGACTGACCAACATTTAAGATGGGCTCAATCGTGGGGATGGGGTTCAATCCAAGAATCGGATTCCTCCTATAAAAATCTGAAAATTTGCGATTATGAATTGAAGCTGCAACCTCCAAGATGATTATTTTAATGTGTGCAAAATAATCTTTTATGGTATAGCGTAATGAAATTTTAATGAAGAGAAAGCAATTTTATTTTCTTTAGAAACTTTATAAAATATAATAACTCTTCGGTACTTTAAGGAGAAGCTGATAACTGTCAAATCTTGATGAAACTTCATACAAATATTTGGAAATAAATATATTCCCAAGATCATTTTTCCAAAAATTTCAAGCAGATATCTCTATGGATATGATGAATAATTCGTCCAGAATAATAGATTGTTAAGTGATGACACGTTATATAAAATGATGTTCTGTTATCATCAATAGTACTATATTTAAAAATAGTTTTTAAATTTTCATGAAAAGATATAAAAATATAATAATTTATATACATTAGTATGTTGAATTCTGCGTAAATTGCATGAATTTATCTAACTTAAATTCTGCAAATATTATAAAACATCTAAAAATAAATTTAAATGCATAATTTATAATTTTGCAAGTTTAATATTAGCTATCCTGTCATAATCAATTTTTTAATAATTTTAATGTTATTGCAATTAATTAGATTAATTCTATATCTAACTTAAATTCTGCAAATATTATAAAACATCTAAAAATAAATTAAAATGCATAATTTATAATTTTGCAAGTTTAATATTAGCTGTCCTGTCATAATCAATTTTTTAATAATTTTAATGTTATTGCAATTAATTAGATTAATTCTAAAGCATTCCTTCAAAAGATTTATATTAATTTAAGATTTATTTGCACTCATATCTACATGAATTTTTAGACAGGAAAACTGGAGCGATTATTGATACTTTTGTTGTTAATCGTCAAGAAATAAAGATGCACGAATAAAAACTGCCATGAATATGAAAAAACATCCAAAATTTTAATATTTGCCTTACATCAGGTTGTAATTTGCATACCCCCATATTATACCCATGGAAATGTCTTAAAAATTCTGAATGTCTGCCATTTTTAAATAGATAAAACTATAGGAATAAAAGATGCCTCATCTGGGACAATTCATATAATTTTATAAAAATTTAGTAATTCTTAGTTTAAAATACAGATATAGTGTGTGATCTTATAAATCTTATTTTTTTAAGAGATTCATTTATATTATATATATAATTGAAAAAGTGTGCTTTAGTGCATGAGCAGACTATGAATTATTTTCAGAATGTCAGAGATTTTGGTTATTTTGCTTTAATAATGTGATTTTAAATAATTATTATAACTGAAATAGTAGTTCAGACAATATATATACACCTTATATTATTCTCAAATGATTGTTAGCATACCACGTTACTGAGATATGACCAAATTTGGATGTTCGTATTATATTTCTATCATTGCGTATGTTTCTCTATAATATTATTAATCTTTCTGAGATACAACTTGAATTTAATATTTTGCTATATTTATAATCAGTATAGTACATAATATATAATATTTATATTAAATATCGTTTGTCATACATCAACCCTGAAATTATTTATTACATAACCTACAGCAAACATGATCAAACAATATTTCTAGAATTACGTGAATAATTGTACTTTACGAAATACTAAAGAGTATTTCGCATTATTTAAAACAATATACGAGAATCACTTTCCAATTTAACAGTAAATCGATTAATCTATCGTGCCATCTATTGATTAATTAATACAACTTTGTCTGTAGATGAATTATTCAAGTTCTGACCACGAGGTGGATGCCTCGGCCCCGTCCTTCACCATATGGCACTCTTCCACGAAAAATCTCGAGGAGATGCCTGGAACCTCGAAAAATGAACTTTGAAACCTCGAAAAATCTTTTGAGGAGATGCCGGATCCGGGACACAACCCTGACCTCTTGCATGAGATGCCTATGTGCTACCACTGGACTATCCGGCCGGTGTAATATTTTTATTAGTATAAATCGTATGAAATTACAGAAAAATTGATAAAAAATTCTTGTAATGACGGTTCTGTGGCGGCCACAGAAAATTTTTATTCAATATAAGTGAGAAGCATTTTTTCAGCAAAGAGCCGGCGGTTCCGGACCCCTGCTTTAAAATATCAAGGAAAATCTGATTGAATAAAGAAGACAATTAAGAACAAATGTCTTGTCTTTCCTCCGTAAAAAGAATGAAGGCAGAAGTCAGTTTTTTTTTGTCAACAGATGACGCCACTTTCCACTCAGTAAGAGTACTAAGTGGCGGGGCGAAACAAGCTCTTCCACAGGCTGCCCACTCCTGCGGAGGGGTCAGCCGGATTGTGGAGGACGGGGATCGACGGGCCGAGCCCGGACCCCATGATAAATATTTTCAAGGGGTGGGACCCGAGATTCGAACCCGGGTCCTCCAGAGTGGAAAGCCGAAGCGTTTCCACGCGGCCAATCTGGCCGACTGGTAGAAGTCAGTTTTCTAACCGATGTTTAGGATATAAGAACTTATTTTTGAGTTGTGAAGCAGGCCACCCGGCGGAACAAGACAGTGCAGTTCGTTCGTTCCCCTTTTCGGAATTCTGATCAAAAAGAAAAATCGAAACTTGAGATAAATCAGCCGTCAAGAAAGTTTGGTCATGTAAAGTCTTCGGTTTTTCTGTTTCATTCAACCGACTGTGAAAAGACTTCTCCTTCATTAAATAATGAAGAACTCATTCCATCCCAAGACTGTGAAGGACTCTGAGTTGAACGGACTTTTATAATCATAAGGTATTTCTATTTCTTCCTTTTTAGTCGACCGGATTGACCGCGTGGAAACGCTTCGGCTTTCCACTCTACAGGACCCTAGTTCAATTCTCGGATCCCACCCATTGAAAATGTTTACATTATGTCCGGGCCCAGCCCATCGATGTCCGTCCTCCACAATCCGGCTGACTCTCCTGCAAGGGGGGCAGCCCGTTTAAGGGCTTGTTTTACCCCGTCACTTGCAGAATGGAAAGTGGCATTTCCTCTGCCTTTTTGTTGTCAGGATACATTTATAAGTGGAAATATCTCACAAATAAAGGAAATAATGATTATATTATAACACTAATCTCTGTATCGTTCACGTCAGTCTATCACCTATCCTTACCTGCAACCGGCATTAAGGCTTAATGTCTGTCAGTATCGTCCGATGGTCCCGCGCGCTTCACAATTACAGTCTCTGCATCGTTCACGTCAGTCTATCACCTATCCTTACCTGCAATCGGCATTAAGGCTTAATGTCTGTCAGTATCGTCCGATGGTCCCGCGCGCTTCACAATTACATATTGCAACGAAATTTTTTTTTGCTTTTCATTGCTTATATACATTATATATGCTGGATGGTATATTTATTAGTATGTCGAATAATGTACTAAACGGTGGAAACTATAATAGCTAAACTCGGCAAAATCCTTTCTATTTATACATCTTAAATAACTGGCTTATTCAATTAGATTTTAGAATAAGAATTGCTGAAAGGTATTGACTAATCAAACAATTCAAAAAGTTTAACAATGTATTCAACAGTAGATGGCACTAGTCAAAATCTTCAACCTGAAAAATTTGATTTCTCCGATGACATATCCTGCCATCTGTTAACTAAGTTGTTGCACTTTATCAACAATTCAAAAAGTTTAACAATGTATTCAATAGTAGATGGCACTAGTCAAAATCTTCAACCTGAAAATTTGATTTCTCCGATGACATATCCTGCCATCTGTTAACTAAGTTGTTGCACTTTATGGAATGTTGGATTATTTGTAATTTTTTATGAAAGTTTATACTAAAAACATCATGCAATAGTTCAGTTATTTAAGTTAGTTTATTAAAAAGAACTCTACCAAACATGGTAGTTGTATTTTTCACCATTTATAAGATTATTGGAACAAACATAATCCAAAATATGTATAAGTAAGAAAAAACAATTTCATTCAAAACACATAAATAATCTATTTTTTAATATTTCGTGAAATGTGTTATTTATTTTTCCATATCGGTATGCATATTGTATCAGAAATATTAAATTATGATTATTGAATAATTCAGGAGCCAACTAAATTTTACATGTTACCACATAAATGGCCAAAATATGCGAATTCTTTCCTTTTTTAACCACCCTTGCTATTTTCCAGTGAGCTAATGGCATTGCTAACTATGCAGATTTTGCAAATCAACTTCGTCGTCCGCAAATCAAATTTACTCTTATGCAGAGCAAATTCACCTTTTTACATAAGGGTGAACTTGCTTTGTTAAATATGATAAATTTTGTTTCAAATATTTTGTGCTATAGGCCTTGTTATGCTATACGATATGTAACATTTTTGTTTTATATTTCTTTCATTCAAGACTTTAAATAAAATAAAAAATATAGTTAATTACTAGTTTCGGAATGATTATTTGTTGTTTGTTGCCTTGCAGTCAACTACTAGTTCCTTTTGCTGTTTTTTTCAAATATTTTTTATACTAGATAATCCGAATTAGCTTAAGTATATATCTGGTGGACAGGAAACATTTCAGAGTGCAATCATAATCTTTTATTTGAACAATTTGATATAAAATCCATCAATAAAAAATTTGCAAAGTGAAAATTTTCCCTAATCGGTCAAGGACTGATGCCATTACCATACGCGGAATATCTTTATATGAAGTTCTTCGAAATCAAATCTTTTATTCTTTCAAAAAACGAAGAGAATTTTATGTAGTAAAAAAATTTGTAGTAAAAGTAATTGTTTATGTAGTATTTAAACATACTTAACTACAGTATTATATAGAAAATTTCATAAATTCATTAAGATTTTTTCGTTTATTGGAGAAATATTTTAAGTTTTCATTAATCATTTCAATAACCATATTTAATTTTTCATATTTATTTAATCAATACAGTAAGGATGGTCATATATATATATTATTAGAATTTTAAAATTAAGAATATTGTATTATATTCAAAACAAATGAAAATCACATATATACTATATGAAAATATTATTGTTTACAGAATATTTCAAAATCATTGACCTCACATCAGTATGATGGATTAAGTTTAAAATTACACTGATATCTAAAAAATATATAAAACATATGTTCCTTTTTTCATTCATCAATAAGTGTAAAAAGGAATTAAAATTAATAACATGAGAAAGATACGCAAATTAGCCATTCAAACCAAACTGGCTTACTATTATAGTATAAGTAATTATAACGCTAATAATTGTTAGAATAAGATTCCTGTTTATACTGAACAATTTCCAACCAGTAAAAGAAGGTAAAACTTGTTGGCATTTTATAGAAAACATAAAAAAGAAAATTTGGATTCTTTGGTCTTTTTCCGTTAACGATTTCTTGTAGAGTTGCGTCCCAATATTCTTTGCAGCTTCACATGCTCTTGAAACTGAATTGCAATTGTCAGCAAAAAGAAAGAACTGAAAGAGTGGCAGACATAAAACAGGAATAATTTTTAATATTGTAGATTTAGATAAATTATCAAAAATGACTAAGAAACAAAAAATTGTGTTTCCACCGATAGCAAACGACCAAAGAAACAGTATTATGGAATAAATATTTTCTATTTCTGATGCTATTTCTATAATCTGCATATAAATAAAAGGTACTGATCGTATTTCTTTCCAGATGACTTCATTTACACATATTTTCTTTGATAATTGCTCGAAAGCATTCTCCAATACCTTAATGATTGCTGTGAAGAATAAAAACATAAAATTTTGAGGAAACATGAAAGTAAATACATATATCAAATGAAAACTTAATATAATGAATAATGAAATATTTTTTGAAATATCTATTTCAAAAGAATTTTCTATATCCCACTCTTTCGTTATACTTTCAAAATCACTGTAAAGAATAAAAATTAATACAACAGATAAAAATATTATAGCGTGAATCCAAACTAATATAACTCTAATGGCAATATCTCTATTTTTAAGGCTTTCCATTTTATGCTTTTCTGACAAGAGAAGAATTTTTCTCAAAGCTTTCAAAATCCTATTCTTGTTAATCAAAAAATTATAGAAAGAAACTATAGTGATTATGGTAAATAATAATGATATGGTTGAACGTAATATTTTAGGAGGAGACAGTTCGTTCTTTAAGAACACAGTTCCTACCCGAAGGACTAAAACAAAATAAATTTTCATCACTATTAATAACAAAATATTATGGAAAGAGAATCTTTGCTTTTTAAAATTTAGACCCCATATGGCCATGCTCTTCAATAACGGTTTCCAAGCATTCATTAGTTCTTCAGCATTTTCTGAATATTCGTCAATTTCTATCACTGTCGTTAAACTCATGGTTAAATTTCTAAATTCTTTCAATCGAAGAAAACAGAATATCACTGCAATTTTTAAAATATGGAATTAAAAGCAAAGTATTGTATAAATTTTGAAAATTTATATTATAACTCACCTTATCTTTTTTTGGTTATAGAATAACTAGTGTCGAATGTAAGCAATTTGGCTGATAAACTGCTTCCCAAACCCTGCTTGAAGAAGTTTAAAGACAATTTTTTCAATGTCAGGATATTGAACAGAAAATTAAACATCGTGGAAAATATTGATATTTTTATCAGATGATTGAATGTAATTTTTTCTAAAGTTATTAATTTTCCTATGTAAATAAGTTAACATTTATTAATGAATAGAATATAAAATGTAATAAAAATGCATAGACTGATGTTAGTAAACAGGTCTTTTGCAAATACTGTATAACAATAATTTTTTTAATAATATATACAGTATAAGGAAGAGCAAAAATAATGTCAGTAGAAATAATTATGTTTAGATAGAACATTTTGATCCAAATAAAGTATTTTTCATGTGTTAAAAAATTATTCGTTTATTTTTAATTCTGAATAGCCAACAAGTTTAAGACAATTCATTGTATCTAAGTACATAAAACACATTCCTGTTTATTGCAAACTCTCAAAGATTTGTGCGAAATAATTACAATCAAAGAAAAGGCAATATTAAATGAAACTGTTGTAAAATTAATTTAAAAAAGTAATTAAATATGTACATTTAATAAAAGTAAAGTTTAATTGAACTATTCCTAAAATTTATTGATTATACTTTATAAATTTTCAAAGACATTTGGCGATGTGAAAAATTACTGAAATTTCTTCATTAATTATGTTTTTAATATTTCAATAAGATACTATACTTTAGTCATATTCGTCTATCCATTCGTTCTTGTCAGTCTTCCAGACTCCCATTGAATTGAGAGTAAGAAATTCTTTACAGAAACATGCAGAATAAATTCTATTTTCTCTAATTAATCCGTATGGTAGCAATTACTATTATCTTTTGTATTCAAAATTCCAATTATATAACATACGCAAGAAATATAATGAAAATTATTATGATGTTAGAAATACGCTAAAGGAAGATAATGCAATAACTTCCAAGAAAATTGGAAACAACATGAATCACCATGATGTCATTGATATTGCTGACATAACAATATAAGCTTGGATGACGTCATAATGACATACAATAGAATAATAGATGATGTGATAATCGTATATAATCATAGTCTGCAAGCATGTGTGTAGATATAGATGGTATTGCGTTTATATATCACATCTGCGGTCATATTTCTCAATCCATCCTCATAGATGTGCTGTTATTTTAAAGATGTAATTGTTGAATATATCCAAAATATATTGAGATATATTAGTTCCTATGCATTTATTCATATTCCTATACATATTTATATTGATAACTTATTAGACCATTCTAATAATTTCATTCTTCACTATTTAAGATTAGAAAATATTAATTATTTTTCATAATTAATTAAAAAATTGAAAGAGGAACAAATTTTAAAATTCAAAACGTATCAATAAATAAATAACAGAAATATTAGAAATTCCTGTTACAGCATTTACTAATTGATTTGTTATCAAAGTGATACAAAGTTTTAGATACTTCAGGAATATTTGATTGTTCAGTTGATTGTTGATGATTGAAATAATCAATCAAATAATTATTTGAAAATAATTGCCAATTAAATAAGATAAAAATATTTGAAAAAGTATTTAAATAAAAATTTATTTAAATAATGCCCAGGTCTGGATTATATACATCGCGAAGTTGAAAATCCGCCAATATCTTAGTAATGTAATTGATTAATGAGTCAGAATAGTAACCCTCAGATCCTGGTTCGACTCCAGTCTAAAGCAAATTTTTAATTATTGGAAAATAGTAAAAATTATAATTTAATTATTAGGTAAGAGATGGCGTCACCTTAACCTAAATTTAAATAATTATTTATTAATCAAACAGATGATGGCACCGTTGAATAATTATTGATATTATTAAATAGTCATTAATTTGACAGTGTACTTCAAAAACAATTCTGTAGAAATAGAATTTGGCTGGATTAGGAATATATATCAAATGTTTTTCACATCTGTTATATGAATCTTACAAATGTACAAAGATAGCATTTATAAATCGCTGTTGAATATCATTTGAATCAAGATGACTTAAAAATGTTGCTCATCCCGCGATTTTGATTTTGGGTATCCTACGATATAGAAAATCATCATGCATAGTTCGGTGGTCCTGATAAATTAAACAGTGAGAGAGCATATTGCGAAAATGGCATTGCATTTTGTATACAGTAGGCCTATACACAGGGTGTTTTGTAGCACCTGTACCACCCTTTTTTCTCGGAAACGCGATGAGATAGGAAGGGGGCCAAAAAACTTTGATTACCAAAGTATATCCGAAGAATCGAATGGACATGAAAAAATTTTTGTGGGCCCAACGGAAGTAGGGGCACAAGGGGTCAACTATGAAATCTCCAATGGCAATCAATGCCGATTTTGGCATAATTAGATAGAACTGTGAAAAACAAAACTTTTGTTTTGAAAGTTTTTTAATATATCATCTACGGATTGTGAGATATCACAAAAAAGATGCTGCCACATGTGAAAAGCACTTCAAATTTTTGGCTTGGAAAGCCTAGGCCCAGTATTTTTTTTGTGATATCTCACAGCCGCTGCATGTACCGCCGATTGGCTATTCAAGCAGTAAGAAGAATAAAAATCAAACAGAGGACATCTGTGTACATTGAAGCAGCAAACAGCAGTATTATGCAGATATAAGGCCAATTCTGGTACTCTGTAGTAGTACTCAAATCGCAGTTATGATAAGTCTTTCGCCATCACAGTTCAGAATGGAGCCACACTCAAAAAAAAGGGGGTCTGGACTTGCTTCAGCCCTTTATGAGCACCATGATGTACATAGATGCCCTCTATCAGATTCTTCCTTTTATTATTGCTTGAATAGCCCAATCGGCGTCATCTTTTTTATATCATCTCACAATCCGTAAGTGATATTAAAAATCTTTCAAAACAAAAGTTGTTTGTTTTTTACAGTTCTATTCAATTATGCCAAAATCGGCATTGATTTCCATTGGAGATTGCAAAGTTGACCTCTTGTGCCCCTACTTCCGATGGGTCCACAAAATTTTTATCATGTTCATTCAATTCTTCGGATATACTTTGGTAATCAAAATTTTTTCCCCTACTTCCTATCTCATCGCGTTTCCGAGAAAAAAGGGTGGAACGGGTGCTAAAAAACACCCTGTAGATATCATACATTTATGTTTCCTAAATTCTAGAAATTGATGTCAATCAATATTTTCCTTTTTATGTATTTACCAAATGTGTTTTTCATTATTTACACACTGCCTTTAATATCTCTAAACAAATAAAATTTAATTATATATTTTCCACAATATTTAATTTTATTTTGCAGTTTTTTGGAAAATATTGATGCAGTTTTCTTTATCATTATTTCCAAAGAATATACGATGTCATTCAGATCGGAAAGACATTTCGCTACCATCTTTTTATGCCAATAACAAGTTAAGATAAAACTATATCAAATTCTTCATTATAGAGAAAATTATATTAAATTCAAAAAACATAAGGTAAGTTTAAACTTTTATTAAAAATTTTATTAAATATTTTAATTTTACTTACATATATTAGAGTTTATTTTAATTCATAGTTCTTGAATTTCTGCTGTTTGTAGATTCCAATCATGGGTTCAACATCAGTGATAGTAATTGAAAACGATTTAGAAAACGAAGAATTGTGGAACACATGGCGGCCATTATTAAAGAGCATGGCTCTGGTGGGTTTGAATTTTAAAACGAAGAGATTGACATTTTATAATATTGCATTTTTAATAGCGATGAAAATTTATCTGATTGCCGTCATATGTTTAGCAACATTAAACTTAAAGCAAGAAATATCCATGAATACAACATTTAAATCAGTCGGTTCATTATTATTGACTTTAATGTCCATAATTTCTTTCTATAATTTTTTGATTAACAAGAAAAATATTTTTAATCTCTGTCGACAAACGTTTGATATAATGGAAAATCACAAATTGGAATGCATTAAAAGGACTGATATGCTCACTAGAGTTATTTTAGTTTGGGGATACTCAATATTATATTTTTGTTTTATGTTTATTGTCATACCAATTTACGATTATGAGCGTACAATTAATTATTGGAATATGAAAAGCTATTTTGGAACAAGAAAGGATTCAGAAAATATTTTATTATTGATTGCATATACTTTTGAAATTATATATTTTGTATTTCTATTGATTCCTCAATCTTTTATGTTTATATTTTTCACGGTAATGATTAATGGAGTTGAAAATGCTTTCGAACAATTATCAAAGAAAATCTGTTTTTCTGAAGTTATCTGGAAAGAAATCCGAAATTTATCTATTGCTTATATAATGATAATAGAAATTTCCGAAAAAATCGAAGATATTTATTCGCCAATATTATTCCTTTGGGCAATTTGTATCGGTGGACAATTAATTTTAAGCTTCTCAAAAATTTTTCTTTCCCTGTCCATCATTACTATAATTGATATTGTGTTATTTCTTCTGTTTCTGTTTCATTTCTTGTTTTTCTTCGACGTCTGCAATTCAGTCTCAAAAGCGACACAAGCTGCAATGAAATTTAGAAAAATACTTTATAGAAAATCACATTTAGATAATGATGAAAGAGTAGGTAATGTTGTGTATAAATTCTCCATGACATGTCTACAAGAATTACCTATAATTACAGGATGGAAGTTGTTTGATATAAACCGCAATCTAATTTTGACAATCATTAGTGTTGCGATAACGAACATCGTAATAATTAGCCAACTAAGGTAATCTAAAATTAGTTCGCTAATTATTGCCTACTATATAGTCATATCTCTCTTTTTATCGATTCTTTAATAAATGCTAGTAGTAAGTTCCTTCTCTAGAGGTGCGAATATAACAGCCGCTATTCATGCTATCCAGCTATCCGCTATCCCCTGCTATCCAGCCTATCCGCTATCCAGTCTTTCCACTATCCGCTATCCAGTCTATCCACTATCCGCTATCCACTGCCATCCAGATATTTGCTATCCGCTGCTATCCAGCCCCGTGGCAGATTATCGTGCTCCGTGGCTGCTATCGTGCATTCGTATGGTGTATCGTATCGAGATTATCGTGCCCCGTGATATCCAGCCCCGTGACGTCAAGATGTGACGACACGGGGCTGGATAGCAGCGGAAGTGTGCCTCTGAATAGGAAGTGGGGGTGGATAGAAACGGAAGTGTTATGACTTTTCGGAATTATGAAAGTGTTTTAACCTAAGCATGTTTTTTTAATATTGTAATAAATTTTTTCAAGTTAGGTTTATTGAAATTGTAAAAAAATACTTTATATTGTACCATAAGTAGTTGGTTTTTATGTTTTTTATTTTATAGAAATTTTAAAAATATATTAAATAGTTGTTTTTTTAATTTATTGAATTAGTAAAAATATTTTATTTTAAACGTTTTTATATTAAACCTTTAATATGGCAAATATCTGTTTTTATTTTATTGATTTATTATTTAAGCTTTTAATGTTCAGATGTAAAAACTAAAATTTTAATTTAATTGGAAATAAAATGGATTCTGCTTAATTGGGACACGTTGGGCCAAGCCATTTTGTCCCAATTAAGCGGCTGTCATATTAAACCTTTAATATGGCAAATATCTGTTTTTATTTTATTGATTTATTATTTAAGCTTTTAATGTTCAGATGTAAAAACTAAAATTTTAATTTAATTGGAAATAAAATGGATTCCGCTTAATTGGGACACGTCAGGCCAAGCCATTTTGTCCCAATTAAGCGGCTGTCCCAATTATAGGTAAATAAATAATAAGTAAAAAAATAATAATTAGGTACCTATTTTAATGATTTATTAAAATAGGTACCTAATTATTAATTTTCTACCGATCTCCTCTGACTTTGTCTTCCATATTGGACCGCTGGTATTCACGTCTCGCCCGCTAATTATAGAAAACCATTGATCTAGTGCTTCTTCCACTGCTGGATCTTTTCCATCATGCTTTCTTTTGGATATTCCTGGAATTTCTTTCTGGTTTGTCTTCAATACTGGACCACTGGTATTCACGTCTCGCCCGCTAATTATAGAAAACCATTGATCTAGTGCTTCTTCTACTGCTGGATCTTTTCCATCATGCTTTCTTTTGGATATTCCTGGAATTTCTTTCTGTAATGCCCACTCCTCACCCAGTTGATTTTCTTGTTGTAGGAGACACACCATGGTAGAATTTGGTTTATTTCAGCGAGTCTACAATAGCTTGTATTAAATGGCTGGCTTTTCTTTATATTAAATCGTAAAAGAAATGTTTTTTGTTAAAATAATATCGTATCAAGTCCCAGCAAGTCTTAGCTTTGAGATGCTTAATCAGAATCATATGACTCAACTTGTTTCCCACTGTACTTTATATTAAATCGTAAAAGAATTGTTTTTTGTTAAAAGAATATCGTATTGAAGTCCCAGCAAGTCTTAGCTTTGAGATGCTTAATCAGAATCATATGACTCAACTTGTTTATGAAGTGTCTTAATCAAAACCAGGTGTATGCAATGGTGATGACGTCATAGTAGTTGACTGGGAAGTGCACCTTACAAGGTTCATTACATCAGACGTAGAGCATCGCTAATAGGAGTTCTGTATCAGATGATTTTAGATGTTGTGTCTAATAAATAATATAGAAGTTTCTTTATTACATTTCCTTTTTTTGGTTACACAATATAAAAATAAAAATGAAAAATCAGCGAAATATGAAAATAGAACCGGGAAGTGCACCTTACAAGGTTTATTACATCAGGCATAGAGCATCGCTAATAGGAGCTGTGTATCAGATGATTTTAGATGTTGTGTCTAATAATTAATATAGAAGTTTCTTTATTACATTTCCTTTTTTGGTTACACAATATAAAAATAAAAATGAAAAATCAGCGAAATATGAAAATAGAATAAGAATTAGAAAGAGTGTAATTTAACTTACTAGGCTATCAAAGTAATAATTAATCATATTTTTTATGGAGAATTCTTACCCTCCAACGGATGTGTATAGCTTGGAGTGTATGCATGATTAAAGCTATTTTCTATTTTTTCTATTAACACTGTAAAATAGTATGTTTATTATCTAGTAAATAACATCATTATTAATTAGTAATAATAATAATAACTTTACCACTGAGTGTCATTTCAGCATTCACTGTCCTATTATATATCTTAATTAGTAATAATAATAATAATAACTTTACCACTGAGTGTCATTTCAGCATTCACTGTCCTATTATATCAATATATTTCTGTAAAAGTAATGTCGTTATACTGTAATAAATAATATTACTAACAAATAATGATAATAACAATAAAGCTGAAATTCTAATTGTGTGATTTTTCTAAGGATATTTCTCCAATCTTCTGCACTCAACACAGTTACTACAGAATTATCGTTATTCAGTTTTTGCTGTTTAAAAAAGAAATCGGTTTAGTCAATCAAACGAGATAAAATAATTAAATAACGAAATGCATATTTGACAGAAATTACTGTTAGGCTAACGCTTAAGAAACATTAAATATTTATAGTTTTAAAAATATGATTAATTGAATGTTATTTTAATGAATCATGTATATGTTTACAATTTATAACATCTAATAAATTTTGTAGATGTAAAATATTTTGTTTCATCCATTGTATATGAAAATTATGTACTCTGCATAGATTCAATATGTATGATAATTTTGATGGATAATAAAACAATTTAATATGGCATAAAAGTATTCTGTGTGTGCAAAAATATTTTTTCTTTTTTAATTTTTTGATCTGGTGAATGTCTATTTTTTTATATTTTTTATTTTTTAATTTTTTGATCTGGTGAGTGTCTTCAGCAGGTATTGTGACAGTATCGATATTTTCTGTTTTCAACATGTAATTGTTAAATTCATCAACCATGAAATTTCGACCCAATAGACATATGCATATATTTTTTAATTTTTTGATCTGGTGACTGTCTTCAGCAGGTATTGTGACAGTATCGATATTTTCTGCTTTCAACATGTAATTGTTAAATTCATCAACCATGAAATTTCGACCCAATAGACATATGCACTTGTGTCCTGACTGTAAATTTTCTTATGGTAAGTATCGGCCGCTTGCTGTAAAGAAATAATGGTATTATTTGGTCCAATAAATCTACTGGATAAATTTTCAATATCCTCTTCAGTTGGGTTTTCAACTAGGATTCGAGCTAATATTTCAGCGAACACTTTGCCGTCTTGCTGTCTTTGATTTCGTGATTTCAATTGTAAGTTTAAATCGGTTAATTAAAATTAATCGAATCAACAAATCAAAAGAACGATTCATTTGATTAATTAAAATCAAATAAATAATTATCAATAAATAAAATAAAATTAGTTAATATAATCATCGATTAAATCGTTCAACTGCAAACAGTGATAAAATCTAATAATATATTTATACACTAATTCATTAATAATTGACTGAAGCGACTTATTTGGATTAATAAAAACTTAATCGAATCGATTTTCCATTAAACAATTGTATCCATTTTATTAATCGATTTTAAATTAACCGAATCAATTGTATCGATTTTATTAATCGATTTTAAATTAATCGAGTGAATCGATTTTTCCATGAATCAATTGTATCGATTTTATTAATTGATTTTAAATTAATCGAATGAATCGATTTTTCCATTAATCGATTGTATCGATTTTATTAATCGATTTTCAATAATCGAGTGAATAGATTTTTCTATAAATCGATTGTTTCGATTTTATTAATCGATTATACTGTCTTTTATTAATCGATTATATTGATTTAAATCTATTCATCAAATTCATATAATCTATTAATTAAATTTCTGATAAATTACTTATATAAAATGAAATTTATTTCTGCTTTCTAACTGTTCAGAATTGTGGAACCCAGCGATTTACTAAAGTATTTTAAACTAAAGTATTTTATTAATTGGATTTTTTAGTTTTTAAATTGAAACTATTATTTTGAAAAAATTTGGAGATATCTGTTGAAGCAAAAGGAGCGGTTTCAACGAACAATAGACAGCTTCAGCAAGGCGTTGATGCGAACGTGAATGCGAAGAACAATAACATCATTAAGTTCACGTTCCACGCGTATGTTTGTAGAAGAAATCTGCTTCAGCAAATCGTTACTTCCCTTAACTTCTATCACATGTGTATGACATCATATTTGTTTAATACACTTGCGCAAACCACGAACATCCGGGTCCGTGGCAGGTTGATTCGCTTTCTCAGTTTTATCAAAATCACTTTAATAGTAATGAGGAACAATATTTAGATTAAATAAAAATGAAACAAAGCTTTTCCACTCAGTGTGAAGTATCCAGAAATCATGCCAAAAAATATGGTATAAAAGTAGGTCTTCAAGTTATAATTTTTAACGCTTTTAGCTCAATATTTAATTATCATATCATAGATACAAGTCTAAGGAACGTGCACACTAAAAGATATTACATTATATTTAGTCGTTTAGTCACTATAAACATAAGTAATCATCAATGTGAACTTTCCTGCAAAGCGTCGAATTTTCCATTTTCGACATGCAGAACGCGAACGAATGACGTCAATACAGAACCTTTCGTTAACTCACGTTTTGACGTGAGGAATTCTCTAGCGACGATTCGAAATGACGCCATGATTTCGTCATTCCAGCGCTCTACGTCATTCTCATGCTAAACGTTTATGTTGCTGAAGCTGTCTAATGATGAAACAAAATCGCCTTCTGCCAAAAAATAAGATAAAACGATCGTTTCTTTTCGAATAAAAAAGAGTAAATTCATCTTCCGAGAAGGAAAAATTGACGAGAGTCGATTAAGTTAGAGAAAAAAACAGATACTATACGAGAAGAAAGTGGGGAAAATGTACAGAGAAGGTTTAAATATATGTTATTCGATTTATATGTGTTTCCGAATCAATTCTGTTATCTTGGATCCCTGCCTCACTTACTCTCGAGCCTATTCAAAAATAAGATAATTTTTGAATCATATTTTTTTCGGCCATAAGCTGCAGGATCCTCACAGAATATATATCCAAACTGTTTGATCTATCAGAACCAAACTTTGCATAACGACTTCGAACAATCCAAAATATGTTAGACTGATCCTTTAGATCACGAATGTACGATGGATCAAAGTAATCCTAGGATAGGATGGACTGCATTTTAGTCTATCCCAGAGGTGGGGAACATTTTTACCATTAGAGGCCACATTTAAATTAGGCAGCAATAAGAGAGGCCGCATAAGCTGATTGACCTAAGAAAGTGACTTTTGTGAAATTATTATAGTTTTTCTATAGATTTAACAATTTATTGCATTATATAGAAAAAATAAAATATAATACTACAAAATTTTAAATATAATATACATATAAAATAATATAAAAATATTATAAAAAATACAATAAAAATATTTTTTTATTCACTAAGTTAGTGACTTATTTGGCTTTGTTTTTTGTTTGACAGTAATTGTATATTTGGATCAAGCTTCGTAACACACAGCTTTAATTGATCCTCTAAATGTGCATCTGTAATTTGCGTTCTATTTTTTTTGCAAAGACAATCAGCTGACTAATGAATTGCTCTGTGTAATCGATGATGCAACCAATCAATATCGATGTAAACATATCGTCTGCTAGCATGTTGCTGCTCTGTATGACAAATTTTGTAAATAGTATTTTGTAATTTTAATTTATTTTCAAATAAATATTACATAGAACATTATTCGTTTCTTTTAGATATGTAAATTACATAAACATTGTGGAATTTTCAGTAAAGTGAAAAATTATTTATTTGGATATAAAACCAACATTTCGGCAATACTCTGAAAAAAGCATAATTGATTTCTGAAATTCTGAAATCTCCGAATAAATAATTTTTCACTTACCTGAAAATTCTACAATTTTTTAATTCCCAATATTCCTTCTAAATAAAAAAAGAAAAAAGAAAAAAATAAGAAAAAAGAAAAAACACACACACACACACACACACACATAAGCCGGCTTTTTTTCGTTTAGTTCATTCTTATTGCAACTTGGGGGCGCTAAAAACTGTTTAAAAAATTAACATTGAGTGTCCAAGTCTGAAACGGATGGTCTGTGGGCCAGAGCCTCGCTCATGCGTGTTAGAGTCCGTTTCAGACTAGTATTCTGACGTCATGTTACAATATGACTGTCTTTGGCGGGATTTTTCGCGCAACTGTCATGGCGTTGATGTACAATAGTTGTTTGAAACGAACTCTACCATTTTGTACTAGGTGGCAAAGGGCCGCACAAGAACCTCGCGGAGGCCGCATGCGGCCTCGAGGCCGCAGGTTCCCCACCTAACCTCGCGGAGGCCGCAGGTTCCCCACCTATGGTCTATCCTATACGAATTTAAATCCTTTTTGTTTTAATTTTGAATGATGTCGAATTCGCACTGATTGAACAATAAATGAATGACGTCACACAAAAGCATCATTTCATGACGTCACTATATGGTAACAAAGGATGGCTTCACAAAAATCGACGCTGTATTACATCATTATGATGTAACAATGGGTAACGTCAGATATAAGACATCAAGATTTGGCCGACAAAACTTCCAAGGAAAATGTTGGAATCGGTCGGCATCTTATTTCGCAACGAAAAACATATTTCTTTTCTTCCCTTTATAAAGTGACACCACAAAATAATGTCTATGTATAACTGTCTATGAAATAAAGGGAAATAAATTATCCAATGATGACATAATCATGATATCACATGCTGATAAGATCAACATTAAAATTAGAACAAAGAGTCTATGGATTTAAATGTTTTAATAAATAAATTATACGATAAAAATAAATCTTTACGTGTTTCATTCTAAGCATATTATTTAATAACGTATATATTTTCATTTAAACATATTAAAAATTTATTTTTTACTAGTTAGAGTTTTCGATGACATGATGAAGCAACAATTTAAATTTCTAAATTTTATAAATTTACTACAAATTTCTGAGCAACGCCGGGTTATATTGAATGGTTGTATGGTTTCCGATGGTTTCTATACCGATGGAAGTTAGATTATACCCACCGCCTGATTTTTTATCAACAGATGACGCCACTTTCCATTCTATCAAAAACAAGTCTGTCCACAGGCTGCCCATTCCTGTGAAGGGGTAAGCATGATTATGGAGGATGGAGATCAACAGCCGGGTCCGGACACTGAATTATATTTTCAAGGGGTGGGACCCGAATCTCGAACTCAGGTTCTCCAGAGTGTAAAGCCTGTTTCAATGCGGCCACCCATCGTCTGATTAATTTATCATAAAACATGACTTAAGGAGTTGAGGAGGAACGTATGTCCACATCATTCCTCCTCAAACTGTGTGGGTACTAAGCCGCGGAACGGTCCATACACTACAATGGATCATCCACATCCCTGGGGCCAGCCTGAAATAGATGATGAGATTCAAAGGCTGGGACTTCTCCTGAAAAAACTCAGTAGATGTGGGATCCAGGAATTAGATTCACATCCTCTAGAATCTGATTAGTTTTCATAATAATCTCATAAATTCGGATATTTTTCAATATGATTATGCAGACCTTACGTCAAAATGTAGATGCAATTCTTTTAGCTGAAACTTTTAAAATTATCTTTAGATTATTATAAAATTTATTCTATATATTATTTTTCAGCGCCACACATAAATTTTTCTGCCAGTTTAATGAAGGCATAAATCGAATTATCACTTTTTACTGAAATATCTATGTATCTATTCTTAGAAATTTCCATGGTACATCCATGGAAGTTTCACTCCGGGATGTTTACGCAAATTAGAAAGTAAAAGACTTTCAAACATTAATGATCTTTTTTTTAATTAATGATCTTTATTTTCCTGCTAATTATGACAAATTAATGTAATTGAATGTAATTTAATACAGCTTTCGGTTCTGTGGATATTAAGCCGAGGAGCAGTTCATTTAACCTCATCTTTCACTGAGGCTGACCCAGCGATGTGAATGATTCGTTATAGTCAATGGAGTGCTCTGCGGCTTATTACTCACAGAGTGGAAAGCTGTATGAAAATATTTTCATACAGCTTGGTTCAGCAAGGAAAAAAATTCCTGCTTGGTTGTCCAATCTTTTAACTCTGAAATCGACAGAATGTCGGTATTTGCTAATCAGCTTGGAGGATTCAGATTCAATCTTGGTCCCACATCACCAGTTTTTCTGATGGATTTGGGCCCAGTCTGCTGAACTTTATCCTTTAAACTTCTGATTGACCACATGTAAGTAGTGGCCAAATTGTGATTGGTTCTAGAGATGGCTGCCGCCAGATACAGAATATTTAAGTATGATATGTCAGTTTAACTATCTTATGTAACACTACTTACTATAACTCTCATCCTCAGTGAGCCTTGGCCTTGAGGATTTGATTTCAAAACCATCACTTGGAAAATTTATTCAGAGGATACAGTTCAGCCCACCAATTTCATTCCTCTACAATTCAACCGACTCATCCGCAAAACAGCTCTATTACAAAGCCTATTTTGCTCCACAACTAAATACTCATCAGAATGAAAAGAAATGTCATCTACTGATAAAAAACATACAAATCATTTTATTTTTTTATTCAATGAAAACAGATCTTAATAATTACGTATGTAATCTAATGATTAATAATTATATTTTATTGTTATAAGCCTAACAAATACATTAATCAGTTCTTGCTGATTGTAATTGATCATTTTTCTACTTTTATACTAAATCATCACTTTTATTAATATCTGTTTAATTTCTTTTAAAAAATTTTAAAAATATTCATAATTTTAATTATTATTCACTAATATCGATATTAGTAAGCGTATATATGCCATTTTAAAATTATTTTTCAAAGGAAAGGAACTTTTGTGAAATCTATATTTTATCTGCCTATTGTTTGTTCAATGGAGGGCAATCAATATTCTGAGCTAATCTATGATAAAGATGAGAGAATGATGACTAATGACGCTACACTATAGATTTATAAGTTTTTTATTTATTTTATATCAATAACGTTAAACAGGGTACTACATGGCTTATTTGCATTTTCCTATAGTTTTTAGAAAGTAATATACTAACATTTATATAAAATTAATTGAATTTATATATTATAACGCAGTATTAGTCATAATGGCTATTATATAATAATAATAACTATATAGCTATATTAGTAGAACATTATGATTAGATTATGAAAACAATTAAGAGATATTTATAACATATATTTTAATACTTTACGTTTTAGTCATTCCAAAATAAGTGTGTTGAAAAAGTAGGCAGTTACTGATTTCCTAAAACGTTTTTACATCTGACAACATATTATTCAGAAAATAAAAAGTTATTGAATTTTGTACCATCACATAACAAATCTTATTATAATGAAATAAGAAAAATTTGTTTAATTGGTTTTATTGTTTCGAAGTTTTACTGTATGTAAATCCTCTATATCAAATTAATTTTTGCAAACTTACTGCACATGCCTTTACAGGAATTTTTAAAAATTATATTATGACATTATGTGTACGCGAAATATCTTCATATGAGGTTACTCAGAAATCTAATCATTTATTCTTTCAAAAATCGAACAGAATTGAAACAAATTTTGTTTCTGTGATAGTTAAGCATACTATACTACGGTATTATATAAGGAAATTTCACAAATTCATTAAGTTCTTAGAATTTTCGTTTATTGAAGAAATATTTAAAGTTTCATTAATAATTTCCATAAACTACATTTAAATTTGCATATTATTTAATCAATACATTGAGGATAATCATATTAACATTATTAAAACTTTAAAATTAAGAACATTGTATTATATTCAGAACAACTGAAAATATAATATGAAATGTTTGTGTTTACAGAATATTTCAGAATCACTAAGTGCATTAAGTTTATAACAGTATGATGGAATAAATTTAAAATTATGTTGATATTTAAAAAATAAATATATTATATATACAGGGTGAAGAAAAACTTCGTCGTAAAATTTTGTGTACTGATAGGGGGCCTCGAAACAAGTCGAAAATGTCTAATGAACATATGGTCTAAATGGCACAGTTTTCGAGTTATAACTCTAGCTAGCCAATCACCATCAAGTACACAGAGTCACGATGCGTTGCGTTGCCAAGACGCGTCGCATTGCGTCGATCTCCTATTTACTACTAGGTAGTAAGAAGGTGAGCGACCCGTCGTGACGCTTTGTGTACATAATGGTGATTGGCTAGCTTTAAAGGGTTAACTCGAAAATGGTGCCAGTTAGACTATATATTCATTAGACATTTTCGATTTATTTCGAGGCTTTCTATCAGTACACAAAATTTTACGATAGAAGTTTTTCTTCACCCTGTATACTGCTTATTGCATCATATATTTTATATATGATGCAATAAGCATCATATATAAAATATTTATAAATATTTTACATCAATATGTGTTAAAAAGGAATTCAAATTAGCTTACTGAGAAAGATTCACACTGTATACTGCTTATTGCATCATATATTTTACATCAATATGTGTTAAAAAGGAATTCAAATTAGCTTACTGAGAAAGATTCACAAATTAGCCATTCAAACCAAACTGGCTTACTATTATGGTATAGGTAATTATAACACTAATAACTGTTAGAATAAGATTTCTATTTATACTAAACAATTTCCAACCAGTAAATGAAGGTAATTCTTGTTGGCATTTTATGGAAAACATAAAAAATAAAATTTGGATTCTTTGGTCTTTTTCCGTTAACGATTTCTTGTAGAGTTGCGTCCCAATATTCTTTGCAGCTTCACATGCTCTTGAAACTGAATTGCAATTGTCAGCAAAAAGAAAGAACTGAAAGAGTGGCAGACATAAAACAGGAATAATTTTTAATATTGTAGATTTAGATAAATTATCAAAAATGACTAAGAAACAAAAAATTGTGTTTCCACCGATAGCAACCGACCAAAAAAACAATATTATGGAATAAATATCTTCTATTTCTGATGCTATTTCTATAATCTGCATATAAATAAAAGGCACAGTTCGAATTTCTTTCCAGATGACTTCATTTACATATATTTTCTTTAATAATTGCTCGAAAGCATTCTCCAATCCTATAATCATTGATGTGAAGAATAAAAACATAAAATTTTGAGGAAACATAAAAAAGATTACATATACCAAATGAAAAATTAATATAATGAATAGTGAAATATTTTTTGAGGTATCTATTCCAAAAGAATTTTTTATATTCCAACTTTTCGTTAGACTTTCAAAATCGCTGTACAGAATGAAAATTAATAAAATAGATGAAAATATTATAGCGTGACTCCAAACTAATATAACTCTAATGATAATATCTCTATTTTTAATGGATTCCATTTTATGCTTTTCTGACAAGTTAAGAATCTTTCTCAAAACTTTCAAAATCCTATTCTTGTAAATCGAAAAACTGTAGAAAGAAATTATAGTTACTAAGGTAAATAAAAATGATATAGTTGAACTAAATATTCTAATCGGAGACAGTTCTTTCTCTAAGGACACAGTTCCTATACGAAGAACTAAAACAAAATAAATTTTCATCACTATTAATGACATAATATTATGGAAAAAAAATCTTTGCTTTTTAAAATTTAGACCGAATAGAGCCATGCTCTTCAATAACGGTTTCCATGTATTCATTAGTTTTTCAGCAGTTTCTGAATATTCGTCAATTTCTATCACTGTCGTTAAACTCATGATGAAATTTCTAAATTATTTCAAACGGAGAAAGCAGAATATCACTGCAATTTTAAAAATATGGAATTAAGAGCAAAGTATCGCATAATTTCGAAAATCGATATTATAACTCACCCTTATCTTTTCTTAGTAATAGAATAACAGTGACGAATGGAGACAATTTGCTGGAGAACTATTTCCTAAAACACTGCTTGAAGAAGGCTAAAAATATTTTTTCAATGTCAGGATATTGAACAGAAAATTAAACTCCGTGGAAAATATTGATCTTTTTTATCAAATGACTGAATGAATGTAATTTTTTCTAAAATTATTAATTTTCCTAAGTAAATACGCTACCATTTATTAATGAATAGAATATAAAATGTAATAAAAATGCATAGATTGAAGTTAGTAAACAGGTCTTTTGCAAATACTGTATTGCAAAAATTTTTTTTAATAATATATATAAGGAAGAGCAAAAGAGATGTCAGTAGAAAGAATTATGTTTAGCTAGAACATTTTATAAATAATCCAAATAGAGTATTTTTCATGTGTTAAAGAAATTATTCGCTTATTTTTAATTCTGAATAGCCAACAAGTTTAAGACAATTCATTGTATCCAAGTTAATAAAATACATTTTTTTATTGTAAACGCTCAAACATCTATGCCAAATACTTAATATCAATAAAATCAAACCAATAAATGAAATTGTTATAAAACTAATTTAAAAAAGTAATTAAATATATACATTTAATAGAAATAAAATTTAATTAAACAATTTCTATAATTAATTGACTGTATTTTATAAATTTTCAAAAACAATGTAAAAAGAGGAATTACTAAAATGTCTTCATTAGTTATGTTCTTAATGTATCTGGAAGATACTATTCTTTAATCATATTCGATTCTGCTTCCATTGTTGTCTGTCGTTCAGATACCCACTGAATAGAGAGTAAGAAATTTTGTGTTTAAATCGTTACAAAATATGCAGAATAAATTCTATTTTCACTTATTTCGGATTCACAATATTCCTTCTGATAGAAATTACTATTATTTTTTGTATTAAAAATTCAATTATATAACTAAAAAAACGCAAGATATATATTGAGAATTATTATTATGTCAGAAGTACACTAAATGAAGATAATGCAGTAATTTTCACGAAACAATGATACATGTTTATAATATGGATAATCACAATGTCATTGATATTGATGACTTAACAATGATATTATCTTGCGTAACGTCACAATGACATGAATCAAACAATTTGGTAGTCATACATAAATAACCTTTATGTGTGTAGTTGTGTTTTGTGGGTAGATATCTGTAGATGTGTGCGTGTGTGTGATATTACTAAATTCATCCCTATAGATGTGTTGTCATTCTGAAGATTTACTTCCGGAATATATCCAAAACTAAGTTCTTGAGAGACAGAAATATAAAAAAATATTTTTATATTTTCATAAATTTTATTTCCTTCTTAACTCCAATTTGAAAACATCCAGTTATTGTGATCACACTTAGTAAAAGACTGTCGCAGGTAAAATTTCACCCAATTGCGTAATTGTGTCTATTTTCCGTGCATTTATTTTTTGTCGGCGTTAAGATTTTTGGTGACAAATAAATGACACACTTTCCATTCTATTAGAATACAAAGTGTTAGGATGAAACAAACCCTTCCATAGGCTGCCCACTCCTGCGGAGGAGTCATCCTGCTCGTGGAGGACGGAGATTGACGGGCTGGGCTGGAGCCCATGATAAAATTTTCAACGGGTGGAACCCAAGACTCGAACCTGGGTCTTCCTGAGTGAAAATCCGAAACGTTTCCACGAGGCCAATCCGGCTGACTGTAGATTGCGATTTGGACATACTAATTGAATGAGTTTATATGCCTCCCATTTGAAGGAATCCCATAATATGTTGTCTGACTGAGGTTGTTTTAATATTAATTTGTTTCATGCATAAGCAATATATATATTTCATTATATAGATAAAAATAAGGAATTACCAGTAAAATACCGGAAAGTATGTACAGTATATGCATAATGTCAAACCTACAATGATGATATTAAGATATGATTCAAATATCTTATCAGAATATATTTAACCCTATTATAATATTACACCTGTATATCTGTACCATTAGTTGATATAATTAATTATATCAACTAATACTGTAGTTTTATTGCATAAGCATTAAATCTTAACAATTAACAATTAATCACCTTACACTTATATCAAATTTTTCAAACAATATTGGATCTTTTTGTTTTTATTTATATAATCAGTGGGTGATCAGTTAACGAACATAATCCGTTCCAAGAAAATGTTCGTTATCCGAATTGTTCGTTAACTGATCATTGATTTATCATAGGTTTTTATGGGAATTTGATTAATTCATTCTGGAGATCCTGATTTACCATAGGTTTTTATGGGAATTTAATTAATTCGTTCTGGAGATGCCATAATTTTATGGGAATTTGATTAATTCGTTCCGGAGATCCAAAAAAAAAACATAAATAAAAAATTATATAATTTCTTTCTACATTTATTTATATGTAATAACAATATTATATACATACATAGTCTTGCATTTTAATTTATATGTTTATTTTCCGATAAAGAATCTGCCCAATATCGATTGCTTTTCTCTCTCCTTTGGGATTTTTCGGAAATGATTAATAGTATTGTCGTGGTAGAGATCCCCAAGCCTATTGATCTTAACTTGTTATGGGTGCCATTCTAAGACCAAAAAATTGTAAAATCTCTCTCTTACCTTCTTTAGTAAATCTTTGATTTGTTTTACATTGTCTCCGAGTTCATTTTAATCGGGAAAAACTACTATTCTTCCATCCTTACCCATAAGTCCACGAACGCGCAAGGTCTAATCCTGTCATTCCGTTAGGTTAATTAAGCCGAAATATCCTTATGGAATATTTTTATCTGGCGGCGGCCACTTATAGAGCCACCATCATCACAGGCTGACCAACACCCATGATGGGTCAACCGGTAGATTAAAGGATGGGTTTCAACGGTCCGGGCCCAGATTCCTCCTAAAAAATTGGAGGGGTGGGACCCCCGGATCCTCCAGAATGGTAAGCTACAGCTTTACCACGCAGTCATCCGGCTGATCTGTCATTCGGTCAATCCGCTGGTCCCACAGTTTGTTCTGTGAAGTGTTCGTTAACCGAACATAAAAATCTTTCAAAAAAGTGTTCGTTATCCGAACTGTGTGTTAACCTATCACCCACTTATTTTTATACTTATAGAATCTTTATATTTTTGAATAGGAAAATATAATTTTTCAAAGTTGTTAATTAATAATCGCAATTTTTGCTTAGAAAGCATCGTGGCTGCCCCACGGAAAACGCAGTATCTGCGAAAAATGTAAACACGGTCAAAATGCGGCATTTGTAAAACATGCTTGTTCTTATAAGTAAATAATGAAAAATAAAAATTTGATTTACAGGATATATAATCAGTAATAGTTTAATTAACATATGATGTATCTAGTTAAGCATGCGCATTGACGATAACTGAAATAATTACAATATTTATGCAGATACTAACTATGCTTTGCCATGATAAAACAATTTACGTTCTGTCACTAGTACTAAGTAGAAATAAAGTATGTGCACAAAATGATTTTTGAAAATCTATATTTTAATGAAAAATGTACAAATTGCTTTGTTGGCCCTGCTTAGAATAGAATCGCTGGGGTATGAAAAACGATTTGGTATATCCTTTCCTATTTGTTTTTTTACTCGGGATTAGTAGAAAGTGTTCTCTAGTTTCTATCTTGGGGCGAATGACCTTGAATTATCTATACCTTCCTAGGCAATTCTTCTTCCAAAACTTTTATGATAATATTATCGAAAAGCTATTGCCCACTGATCTTGTACTCGTGGATTTTCCAGAAAGCTTTGTATATATTTTTCTGTATTCTTCGGAAATGGTCACACAATTTCGATTACAGGTCTTCTGATCACCGATCTGGCTTAAAAGCATGGTCTTTCATTCTTTTCCTCACTCTTTTGGATTCGCTAAGTCTCTTTGTGTCTTGGTAAGGCGCGGGCAATTGGAATCTTCATGAATTTCGACTTCATGTTGTTCACCTGTATTTAAAGTCATCAATGAGCAACTCTTCATTAGTGACTATATCAATACTGTCAGCAGACTCAGTTATAGATGAAACTTCATCATGATTTGCAAATGTAGATGGACCAAGACCAGATGAAGCTGCTCATCGGCCTCAAAACTGCGTTTCAATTTTTCGACGATCTGGCTTGCTGATGGCTTATTTTCCTCCATTTTATTATTTTCAGCTAGCATTTCTTGTAAAATCCTAAAATGGGAATCCGTTATTTCATGCTAATAGTAAAATTATCCTAAATTAATGTTAATAATTACTTTAAAACCTACTATCATTTAATATTGTAAGAATGGTGCTAAGAACACATTGACATTTAGCCTAAGAAACTATAAGTTACATCAAAACAATTAATTAAAAACAATAAATAGATCAATAAAAAATAATGATCTTACCATGCTTTTTTCCAACAGTTTAATCAGTAGTTTCCTCTGGAACTCATTCTTTGAATTCTGAGTTTATAAACTAAAATCCGAACCAAAATTTCTGAAAACGTGAAAATGAAACTGATTTTGTTTACATAAAAAAGAAGTATCTGTATGCAATTATTGCGCACAATATTATCTTACCAAGATAAAAATACAGTATCTGCAAGTCATGTGTTTCAAAAATGCATTTCTAATTCGTCTATTGCAATGTTGTGTTCTGCGTGGGTTCTCGGATTGTTTATGTTAGATACTTTGTTTTTCCTTGGTAATTTGAGGAAAATTGCAGATACTGTGTTTAAGAAATCGCGATTTGTAGGTCATTTTATTAGATTTTCCTTATATTGGCTATTGGATTAGAAAGAGAACAACACAGTATTTACAAATATGAAAAAATGTCATTTTGTTTACAAAATGCATATACTGCGTTTTTACATGGGGCAGCCGATCGGCATGTAGACCAATGAGAGTTGATCAGGTGACTGTCCCCAAATGCTGCTTCAGATCCAATATGGTGGTGATGATTGATTTGTTTTTAGAATTCCTAGATAATCTTCTCTAATTAATATTGATCTCACCCATTTTTGTTAACATATTTCTGATCAGATAGAAAAAATCTACCGAATGATACATATCTACTGAAATCTACTGAATGATTTCACATATCCAAACATAAATAATGGAAGCCGAACCAATGGAAGGAGAGTGAAATTGGAAAGGGCTACCTCCATCTCCACTGCCATCGATTTTCTCTTCTTTGCCTGCATATCTCAGCACTATCTCCCTTCAAATAATGGAATTCACTCTCCTTCCATTGGTTCAATGGAAGGAGAGTGAAATTGGAAAGTGCTACCTCCATCTCCACTGCCATCGATTTTCTCTTCTTTGCCTGCATATCTCAGCACTATAAAATTTAGGTATCAGCACCATAAAGTATAATACTTTTTACAATAGTTCTGCAAATAGTCCACTTACAGGTTTGAGAACCTGTAAGTGGACTATTTACAGTGGACTATTCGCGTTCAGAAATTTTTCTTTCCTGCCATCATAAGTTTTCATGTCGGCGTAATTTTCAATGAAGCTGTTGACAGC
Source organism: Olivierus martensii (assembly GCA_000484575.1). Taxonomy (NCBI): domain Eukaryota; kingdom Metazoa; phylum Arthropoda; class Arachnida; order Scorpiones; family Buthidae; genus Olivierus; species Olivierus martensii. The sequence goes on from AYEL01078082.1 coordinate 68,370, forward strand.
TTCTTTTAGCTTGTAAATTCGCCAATTAATTCATCTTCATTGCGCCAAGGCACGAACAACATCATTAATGATCGATAGTAATCGTCAATACCAACATCAGTTTTCAGGTTAAAAAAACGGCGTCTTGATTATCAATGGTTTTCATAGTCTTCTGACCATGCTAAAACCATTCTTCAATCTTCGTCAATACCAACATCAGTTTTCAGGTTAAAAAAAATGCGTCTTGATTATCAATGGTTTTCATAGTCTTCTGACCATGCTAAAACCATTCTTCAATAAAAATTTGCTAATGCCATCCACTTTGTCCAATTCATAATCTTTTGGTCGAGGCATTATTTCGTACCATTTTGAAAGTTCATAAAGTATTAGTAAGTATAAAGTAAATTCAATTTTCCAATGAATCTGGCCTGTGTGGATAGTAATCATCAATAGCATTTCGGCAATAAAGTGATCTACTATCTTCAGGTAATTGTTGAAGTTCTTGATAGGATTTAAATTTCCGATTTCGACATTTCTTGATCCTCACATTGACATATCTAACATCCACTGAGCCATAATACAATGGGAGGCCCATAATTTTGTCAACTGTTTCATATGTGGCAGTTTCTCTTGTATTAATGTATTTGTGAGCACATTTTCTAAGTTTTGAGGCAAATGATGCATTGCTCTCTTTGATAGAGTTCCAAAGGTCGGCAGTAAAGTTCTTTTCAGACTTTGTAACATAAGATGTAATGTAAAAATTAAGAGATTATGTAATTTCACCGACATATTGAATAACCATGTTTGCTTCCCAAATGGAAAGAATGCTTGGGTTGTAAGCATTCACATAGATTTCTTCTTTTGTTCGTTGCATGTTGTACAATTTCACAATTGCGTTTCCTCTGCTTCTTGACTTCAGGCATACTTCAATGCTGTTTAATGTTGTCTTTTCGGATGGCTGTCGTAGATATCCATATCGATATCTTTTCCACATTTTTGTTCCGCATTTTAGCACTCTGTAGCAGCTTGAAGTACATATGTGTGCTTGGTACCTTGACAAGATTGCGCAGATTAGGATCAACAATGACTTTCGGCATTGTACAGCAAATGTATTTGTTGATGAATGTAGTAATTTCTTCTTCACTGTTGACTCCAACTACAGGTGCTTCTTTGATTCAAATTTTCATGTGCAAATGGGGTGCGCCTCTTGCTTGATATTCAATTCTTGCAAAATAGGCTGAATCTTCACCCAAAGGGCCATCTTTGTTTAATAGTGCTTTCAGGAAGGCATTAAATCGATTCCTCTTCTTCACTGTTGACTCCAACTACAGGTGCTTCTTTGATCCAAATTTTCATGTGCAAATGGGGTACGCCTCTTGCTTGATATTCAATTCTTGCAAAATAGGCTGTATCTTCACCCAAAGGGCCATCTTTGTTTAATAGTGCTTTCAGGAAGGCATTAAATCGATTCGGAATTGTTCAGTCACAGTTTTTGGGTTGATACAGCAAAGGTATCCTTGACGAAGTAATTCTACATTTTCAATATCACTATTTGCCATGTTAATCTTTCGCGGACATCTGCCCATCTGTATTCAGATGAACTCAACGTAAGAAAAAATATTGCAGGGCCCAGAGTTTCATCCATAGATTGTAAATCACCATTGATAGTTTTCCAGTAGTCTTTTGTGCCACGAATTTTTGCAAACAAGGTTTATAAATTCGTTTCCATCTTTGTTGTCAATTCTTCTTATCATTTCAGCTACAGTGATGTTTCTGCATTTTCCAGTATTCAATGTTGTGTACATCCCTTATTCTATACCTCTGGGATGGTATCTGCTGACTTCATCAAGTATCCATTGCATACATTTTCTGAAAATTCCTCAAACATTGTTCAACTTATGCTTGATGAAATCCTGAGGCCTGATTCTGATGGTCTTTCAGAATAAAGGCCGCAAGTTCCATATGGGTACAATTCGGAATAGCATTTCAAGTCCAGTTGAGGTTTTTTGTCTTGTAAAGGCGCAGCTTGTACCCTTTGATTACGGTAAATTTCTGGGTATCGAAAATTCTTGTTAATTTCTGAATACATCTTTTTAACTGTAACTCCACTGTATTCAATGCAATCTTTATCAACTTTGAGCATGGTTTCAACGTGTTCATCTTTCAGCATTTGAGCATTATTTTCTGTGACGGTTACATTTGCTTCTTTCAAAATTTCAGTTGGTTTCAGATTGATCTTCATATCTTTATACAATGGATTAATCTTTTTCAGTTTCTTCAATGCTACGTAAACTTTTTCAAATCTGAAAATCCTCAAACATTGTTCAACTTATGCTTGATGAAATCCTGAGGCCTGACTCTGATGGTCTTTCAGAATAAAGGCCGCCAGTTCCATATGGGTACAATTCGGAATAGCATTTCAAGTCCAGTTGAGATTTTTTGTCTTGTAAAGGCGCAGCTTGTACCCTTTGATTACGGTAAATTTCTGGGTATCGAAAATTCTTGTTAATTTCTGAATACATCTTTTTAACTGTAACTCCACTGTATTCAATGCAATCTTTATCAACTTTGAGCATGGTTTCAACGTGTTCATCTTTCAGCATTTGAGCATTATTTTCTGTGACGGTTACATTTGCTTCTTTCAAAATTTCAGCTGGTTTCAGATTGATCTTCACATCTTTATACAATGGATTAATCTTTTTCAGTTTCTTCAATGCTACGTAAACTTTTTCAAGATTGACCAAGTTTCTCCAAACAACTCTTGATTTTGTTGAGCAAGAATCAACAAGAATTTGAAGTTGTCAGTCGAAGGAAGTATTTCTTGAATATATTTGTGCGTTTCTTCAAGCGGCAAAAGCAAATATAAGGCCATTCCATGTAAACCACCCACAAAGTCACCTGTTGCATTTTGCATTGACAATGGCTTCAGGCGAATAACTGTTTGGAGAGTCCTTGCCAACTTGACTAATGGAGCCTCAAAGAAATTCAGGCTTGATATTTCATTCGGAACCAAATCCACTGAGACATTGTTGTATTTTGACAGGCATGGAATTTTGCCATATTTACATCACAAACACATCTTATACACAACTTAATTGACAATTCATTGGTGTCTTGAAGATCTTCAATTATGTTCATTGTTTGCTAGTGCTGTCGACTCGGAAATGTTTCTCATCTTTTGTATGTGTGCACCTTCCTTTGTTCAAAAAGCATGTAGCACAACATGCATTCTTCAGCTGGAAAGTTTCGGCATATGGAGCGCTGCGTAGACTTTTTGAAATATGATCGATTTAAAAAAAAAGATATGTTAGAATTCCTTTACCGTCAAACCGTCAATTAGGCTTAGAATGTGGCTCGCGAAGCAAGCTGCATTAAGAAACAACGAAAAAAAGGTAACATTATAAGATGGGGACGCACCAGGACCAGAAATACCCGAAGATTTAAATTTCTAATGACATTTTAACCAGCAATCAACAAAGGAAAGAAAAAAGTGAAAATTTATTGATTTTATGCTAATTACAGTAAACTGACACATATCCTAATCGACCAAAACAGCAGCGTATGTTCTTGACATTCAGGTTTTTAACTTACAAGGAGAGAGCCAGATTTTCGTCTCACCGTTTTTCTTTAAACTTGGTACATTAGTAGAGGAGCATATTAATTACAGTAAACTGACACATATCCTAATCGACCGAAACAGCAGCGTATGTTCTTGACATTCACGTTTTTAACTTACAAGGAAAGAGCCAGATTTTCGTCTCACCGTTTTTCTTTAAACTTGGTACATTAGTAGAGGAGCATAGACAGAATGAAATCTTAAAGCAGTGAAATAAACTCTAAAGCATTCACGCAAAAATCGCATTTAAAGCTTTCATAATATCTTATATATCAATAATTTTGATGCACACTGTGTAAGTCATAATGGTGCAGTGGTTAGCGTGAGCGGTTGTAAGCTAGCAGTAGACGCGGTTCGAAACGAAACGAAACGAAACCTGGTATTTTTCTTTATTGTTATTTCGCTAATTCTCCTCTTGAATTAGCGAAATGACGAAAATAAATCGGTAAAAGCAATAAAAACTGCAGTAGATCAGCTTTACCTGAAGAATTTCTTGACGATCCATAAAGATTATCAAAGAATTCTTCAGGCGAAGCTGAACTACTACAATTTTGTTCAATTTTTGTAATTAACTGAAACTTTTCGAGTATTTCACTTATCCTAATGACGTTCTCAATCTCACTGTAAAATTTTTTATGCTTTGTTATGAATCACTCTGTATATATTGTAGAGACCGATATATAATACTATCTTGCGGTTTCACAATATGCAAGAAATCAACGGTAAATTATAATAATAATATTTTATATAATAATAAACATCAAATAATTTATGTATTAATATAGGAAAAATAAAAAAAAAAAGTATCCCTCTCACTTCTCGAACCGCAATTCATATTGCCTATAATAGCTCACAATAACCACTGCGCCATTACAACTCATACTCCTAACATTAAAAGTAGTAATATACAAGTTATTATGAAAACATTAAATGCGATTTTTGTGCGAATGCTTGAGAAGTTTACTTTACTACTTTAAGATTTTATTCTTCCTATGATCCTCTCCTAATGTATCATGTGTGAAGAAAATCGGTGAGACGAAAGTCTGGCTCTCTCCTTGCTAATTAGAAAACTATTACATTGTGTATACAAACGACATATTATAGAGTGTGCTATAGTTCTTTGTTAATATGTACTTCCTGCATATGTATAGTACTTACAGTCAAGCAAACAACATACTTTGTGAAAGCATTTAAATAAACAGTATAAAAAATACGGAGGCAAAATCACAAAGTAAATATGTACTATAGCAATAATGGCAAATGCATACGTCATGTTTCTTCTTTTTCAATTGCATATGTCATGTGAGATCGTAAAACCTCGATTTTTCGAAAAATTTCGCCGACTTTAACGTTGAATACAATCCGTTCTAAAAAAAGATTTTTCAAATCGAGAAAAGGTCCATCGAGATTTTCAGTCGCACAACAATGTCAGAAAATTTCAGCAATTTTACGCAAAAATTGAAGCTTGTATAGTTTATCTATCATGTGAAAATTTGACATATATTTTTCTTTACAGTACGCTTACAATACGACATATCGCGACATGATATAAATCAGATTGTTCGCCTGAATAAGTCGAATCGAATGGTACCATTCACGTCAAAATCCGAGCAATATTGACAGACTTATAAGTCCCGAATGCGCCGTTTCTGAAAATTTCGCGGATTTTGGCCCTTTGCGAAGCCCACTGTGGTTTTGTGAAGCCAAACCTTTTCGACATCCTACACTCATCCAAACGGTCATTTAAAAAAAGTTCAAGTAAATTGGCCCAGTAATTCCTGAGAAACACTACCGTCAGCATCCCCCTAATGTTAAATGGATGTGTCAAGTATATTAGAGGTAGTATACCGCTCTACCTCTGATTGATCTTTCCAATCAGGCTCTACTACTGTTTGACTATACGAAAGCGAATATGATAAGACAAACGTTGAATCAGGGACTTACCGCTCTACCTCTGATTGATCTTTCCAATCAGGATCTACTACTGTTTGACTATACGAAAGCGAATATGATAAGACAAACGTTGAATCAGGGACTGAGCAAAGGTACGGAGGGTCTTCCCATATTTGCATAAGTTTGCGAGCAAAAACTTCATAAAAGTATACAAATAAGAGTTGGGCGGGAAACAGACCGCACCGGAAAAACGATGAAATAAAGCAACTGGAAAATAATTGCGACAAGAAGTGCAGCGCCAGTATGACAAGCAGGAACAACGGTCGCGTGTTGTTCCACGCGCCAGAATAATGCATACGCGATACCAACTCGTGCGCATGCGCAGTCAGATATGGCCGAGATGACATCTGCGCAAGTGCCAGAACAGCACAGATTTTCGGCTTAAATATATCCTCTGAACGTTTAATAGCAGAATGGCATGGTGGCGTAGTTGGGAAAGAGGAAGACTATGGTGAAGGAAGTCGTGGCTCATGTCGTATTCTGAGACTAGCCAAAGCTGTCCCCCTGCTCCCGAACGTTTAATAGCAGAATGGCTTGGTGGCGTAGTTGGGAAAGAGGAACACTACGGTGAAGGAAGTCGTGGCTCATGTCGTATTCTGAGACTAGCCAAAGCTGTTCCCCTGCTCCACCTACTAGGGTACTACAGGGTACTTAACGTCTGCGAGAATAATCTTGGCTTAATCATAACCTGCAACTAGTACTTAACATCTGCGAGAATAATCTCGGCTTAATCATTGCCTGCAACTAGGGGTGCGTCATCTGACCACCACACTGATCCACTAGCGAACAAAATACAAATACGGCGGACTCGCTCAGGTTTGCCAGGCCTAGGGGTAAAAAGACAGCATTCGTATCTCGTGCACTGTGTCGCCGAAGCGACCTTTAAGGGCCGAGAATCGCCTCCGTCCACAGAGGGAGCAGAGACACAAGAGGCTGGTATTTGCTACTGAGACTGGTGCTCATTACTGAGCGACCGGAACTGTCCCCGGAGGGATCGAAAACTCAACGGTTTTCTCACATCAAGTTCTCCCATAAATGGGAAATCCTTAGGACACCAAAGCTCGGGCACAACCGCCGCGAAAAACGCGACAGCCCGCCGGAAGGACGGAGAGTATAGTATTCCCGAATCTTCCACAAGAGCAGAACCCTAGGATCGCATCGGATGGGCGGAACGCATGACGATGAGCCGACCCAACTTGAAAAGGGGCGAGAATCTCCCCCTGTTCGATCACCGATGTAGCCCACTGTCCGCTTCATGGAAGGATTACCCTCTTACCCCTAGGGAATGGAGACACAAAGAGGCTGTGTTGAGGGCTACCATGGAGACGATTATCGACCGATGCCGTGCAATGGCCGGGCTCCTGGCGCCTTGCCGTGGCCGAAAATCGCTCGGATCAACTCCCCGAAGTTTTATGATTTCCTAGGAAGCAAGCTTCCCCGGACTCTGGATGAACCCACTCAGCCCGAGCAAGGCCAACCCTCGGGTGGGCAACGTAACGGCTTCTATCCCTCCACCATTCATCCCGTCGGACCGGTACAACGCCTTGGGATTGGGACCCTTATAGAGGACTCGTACCTCACGCAGGGCATACGTCGGACCAATTCTTAATCCCGGATCCGCAGGGACTCGGACGGTCGAGTGGCGAACTACAGAGCATCCATCAGCGCGTCGGGCCGATTCTTAATCCCGGACCCGCAGGGACTTGTGCGGTCGATCGGCGAACTACAGAGCGCCCACCGGTGAGGGTGAGGGTGCAGCCCCGGCTATACCGACCCAGAAAGAATTTCTTCACCTGAGGCAGTATCAGGACTACCCGGGTGACCAGTCCGAGTTCTGCCCGACACCGCTGGGCCTCTCTATAGAAAGTCAATCGAGGCCCGAAGAACAGAACGGATTTCAACCAATCTCCCTCACATCTCGGGTACGGGTTTCGCAGGCCAGACCGGGGGATGTGCCCTAAGGACATTGGTGTGCGACCTGCACGCGCACCTTCTTCCAGTGTGGGGATTCTTGGTAAAATGCCATCCCCACTGGGAGTCTCTTAGTTTACCCAGACACTATGACCTTATCGGCCAGCTGCGGATGCACAGATACAGACATAGTGCCTGCCAGCACAAGCCCTTTCGCCACGTCAAGGCGTGCTCCCCTCGAGGGGGAAGGAAGTCGTGGGTTCGAATCCACTGGAGACCATAAGAGACTTAACATTAATGAAGAAAGTGAGACACAACAAGAAAAATAGGAAGGAAGTGAATAGGCAAAGAAAAAAAGAAAGGAGGTTATAAAAAAATAATAATTTTTTTGCCACCAATAGATGGCGCCACGCAAAAATGCGCCCGCGCCATTGAACATTGGGCCTCCATAACTCGTAAACCTTTGACCTTTGACTCCTAATCTAATAGGGATATTTTCTTGTCTCGACCCCTTATCGATAAACACCATATTTACGGGCTTTTCAATGTATGCAATCCTACCAAATTACGAAAGTTAATACTCCATATTTGCATATGTAAGTATTATACATTTTGTCAAATTATTAATGATTTCGATATCGGATAAAAAAATTTGTACATACTTTTATTCTTGATGATATTCTGCATTTAATAATACCAAATACTTGATAATTCTGAAAAAATTTTTCCAACTAACGAAGGCAATTTATATCGTAATTTGAAACCACTAAGCCTAGTCGGACACCATATGTAAGTTATAGGGTAAACAAAAATTGTAGTCTCCCTCCTGGCGGGTGAAATACGGTATTCTACTACAGAAGTAATTAAAATAATTGTTTAATAGCCATTTGTCTTCTTATTTTCTTAAAATAATATCTGATAAATACTTTTTATTTTATAGGAAGTATTAGTATATATAAGAAAGAGAATTTTTCGAAAATTTATTTATAGTAATAAATATTGCTATAATTAGTATACGTAGCATGTATCGAGCCATCTGTATGCCAGATTTAGCATTAATTTTTGATAAATTTTTGCATTTTACAGTGTTTTACTCAAGATTTGCCTCAGTGCCTTTTAAAAATGGCGAATGGTGAATTATTTCTCTGTATTTACTCGTTCTAAGTCATTAATTTTGCCAAAAGTTATTAAAAATATAGTAATGTTAGCATTTTCAAACAATGAGGATAGGTTGTCACGGTTCTCCGCTAGTTAATATAATGTAATTAGTCCATAGCCTAAGGTGATGTAGTTGTTGTTGGATACTTTTTTCAATAATTTCACACAACTGGTTATAAGATACTTGATTCGACTAGATATAACACAAAAATTACTTTATTATATAAATTATTTTGTTATATTTAAAATATAGCTAATGTAAACAAACCATCAGATGACGTCACAATCAGTTGAGTGTTTTCCCGCCATAACATAGAACGCAGTTTTCCGTATCGACCGTCAAGCGTGGGATTGGTTGGTTTGTTTCTCTGATAAATTAAAATTTATAAATTCTTAAATAAAATTAATTTATCGAATTTTATGTGTGAAAAACAGCAAAATCATATTATTTATAACGGGCCAAACTTTTTCAAATTATAATTTATTAGATCAAGATATCTGGGAAGAAAACTGTACAACAACTAAGAATGAAACGTGGAATATAATACAACAACTAGGACAAATTCAGACGAGAGTTCTAGACTTTTTACCTGTGCAAAGGTAACGCTTGTATTAGATGTTTCTGAATAAATAGGAATGAGAGAATTTTTAAAAAAATTATTTAAAAATCCACATTAAAGCAATATTTTGGTGATTATGAAAAAACAATGAATAACATGATAAATATTGATATTTTAAATAACTTTTTCTCGATATAAAGGCCGTGACACACTGTAGAACTGCGAAACGAAGTATAAGAAAGCAACTTCGCGCGGTTACGCGCGTACAATGTGTCTTGGACTAGTTTTTTCCCGAGTTAACGCGAGTAGCCGCACAAAAGGAGATGAAAAAATTCAACTTTGACAAATTAGCACGCCCGAATATCACGGTGCGCAAGACGCGCAGGAAGCAATCAACCAATAGAAACGAATGTTTTATGTACTTGGAAAGAGGTGAAGTTCAATCGTGTAGTTGGGATTCAGAAATAGAATTTGTTTTAGAAGTACAAAAAAGATCATTTATATGACATAAGACTAAAAGAATACCGAAAATATACGATCACTTCTTTGTAATAAGAAATCAACCACATTCCACAAACGAACTCAATCGTCAAATCCATGAAATATTAGAAATAATAATTCGACTGCAATGTAGACAGGCTGCGGCGCAGTGCAACGCGAAGCGAATGACGTAAAGGTTTCTATCGTCTTCATTTCGCATCGTATTCAGTCTGTCATGGCCTTAAGTAAAAACAAAAATGAGAAATTAATACTGCAGCATAGAGAGTTAAATAGAAAAATTTTCACATATTCATTAAAGCTATTAGATACGTATCTTTATTAAAAACTCTCAATAACTTAGATTTTGATGATAATTTTGATAAAACGCATTTAAATCTGAATTTTTATTTAATCATCACAGTGATGAAATTTATACTTATATTATTGGAATTTTAAAATTAAAAACATTCCTTTCGAAATAGCAAAAAATATACACGAGTCCATATCTTTGTTTAACAGAACACACTATTTATTTCAAATCTTATTAAATTCATATCATTAAATTGAATTCAATTTACAGATAAGCTGAGATTTTTACAAACATATATATATCAAATGTATTTTATTGATTACACACATGAATAAATGTTAAAAATTAACTTAAATCAGCTTCATAAGAGAGATATTGCAAATTCTCTAACCAGATTGACTTACTATTACGGTATATGTTATTACAACACTAATAATTGTCAGAATAAGGTTTCGATTTATACTAAACAATTTGCAACCAGTAAATGAAGGTAATTCTTGTTGGCATTTTATAGAAAACATAAATAAGAAGTTTTGAATTCTTTCATCTTTTTCCATCAACGAATTCTTGTAGAGTTGTCTTCCAACATTGCGTGCCGCTTCTATTGCTTTCGAAACTGAATTGCAGCTATCAGCAAAAAGAAAGAATTGAGACAGAGACAGACATACAAATGGAATAACTCTGAATATCGTAGATTTAGATAAATTATCAAAAATCTGCAAAATACAAAAAACTGTTTTTCCACCGATAGAAACTGACCAAAGAAACAACATTTTTGAATAAATTTCTTCCATTTCTTCAGCAATTTCAATAATTTGCATATAAATAAAAGGTATGATACTAATTTCTTCACAGATTATTTCATTTATACCTATTTTCTTTGATAGATGTTCGAAAGCATTCTCCAATCCCTTGACCATTGATATGAAGAATAAAATTATGAAATTTTGTGGAAGCATAAAAAGTGTTATATATATGAAATTAAACATTAATATAATAATTAATGAAGTATTTTTCAAAATATCTATTCCAAAAGAACTTCTTAATTTCCATTGTGCGTTTACAATTTCAGAATCATCATACAGAAAGAAAATTAATATAATAGCTAAAGAAATTATTGAAAAAGCCCAAACTAATATAACTCTAATGACAATACCTCTACCTTTAATCTTTTCCATTTCATACTTTTCTGTCAAGTTAAGAATATTTCTTGAAACTTTCAAAATCCTTTTCTTGTTAATCAAGAAACTGTAGAAAGAAATTATGGTTACGAATGTAAATAATAAAGAAATACTTGAATTAAATACTTTAGAAACAGATAATTCGTTATTTATATATGCATTTGCTACAAGAAGAATAAGAACAAAATAAATTTTCATGATTATTAATAACAAAATATTATGGAAAGTGAACATTCGCTTTTTAAAATTCAGACCCCAGAAAGACATGCTCTTTAATAGCGGTTTCCATGCGATCATCAATTGCTCAGCATTTTCTGAGTATTCTTGAATTTCTACCACTTTTGAACTCATGACTGAAGTACAAAGTTGTTTATTTCGAGAAGATAGAAATATATCTGTAATTTTTAAAATATTGAATTAAAAGCAAAGAATTGGATAAATTTTGAAAATTTATAACTTACACTTTTCTTTCTTCGATGCAGAATAACCAATGTTGAAGTGGAAATAGTTTGATCTGAAACTTTTTCCTAACAATAGCTGAAAAAGATAATAGAAAATAATTTTTCAATATATAACAGGAAATTGAACAGCAAAATAAACATGGTAAAATATTGACATTTTTTTAATCAAATGATTAAATGTCATTCTTACAAAGTTATTAATTATTCTGTATAAATAAACTAATATTTGTTAATGAATAAAATATAAAAAGCAATAAAAACTCATAGAAGACATCAGTAAACATGAAAATTTTTTATTGTAGTATTATTATTTGTTTTCTTACTATTACATAGGGCGGAAAAAGTAAGATAGACTATTATATATTCAGGACCACTGATGTTTTAAGAAACTATTCGCTCATTATTAACACAAAATTGCTAAATTGCTATAACTAAATGCAAAAAAAAGGTTTGTGTTTAATTGGAAACTCGAAAACATCGATGTCAAGTACTTAGAATCAATGAATATCAATTGAAATTACTTTAATTTTAAAAATGTAATTTTATATATATATTTAAGTTAAATTCAATTAAATTTTTTTATAAATAATTTATTTCAAATAGTGGCCGGATGGCCGAGTGATAAAGCTATGGTTTACCACCCTGGAGGATCCGGCTTCAAATCCGGGTCTTACACCTCCAGTTTTTCAGGATGGGTCCGGGCCGGGCCAGTTGTACCCCATCCTTCAAGCATCCGGTTGAAGGCTTGGCCAGCCTATGATGGACTCTATAAGTGGCTGCCGCCAGATAAAGTATATCCCTTGTGTGATATGGCGACTTAATCTACCTAACCTAACCAAACCAAAGTTATTTATTAAATGTAGCATGTGAAAAATTACTAAAATATTTTGCTAATTCATACCTGTGTTCGTTATGATTGTGAATGATATCAGCTATCTTAAGACACTTTTCCTTATCCATTCGACTGCTTTATACCAATTTAAATTTTGCAAACTTCAGTAAGAATGTGGACATGCCTTTGCCTTTGCACATGCCTTTACAGGAATTTTCAAAAATTAAAATATGACATTATATATACCCGAAATATTTTCATATGAAGTTACTCAAAATCAAATCATCTTTTATTCTTTAAGAAACCGAATAGAATTGAAACAAATTTCGTTTAAGTGATATCTAAGCATACTACGCTACAGTATTATATAAATCATAATCATCATCATCAACAAGCTTCTTCCCATTTCTATATGGGGGTCGCTGTTTTTGATGAGCTTTCTCCATTGCGTTCTGTCCTTTGTCCATTCCCCTCTGAGAACCTTTTGATCTCAGATCACCATCCACGATATCTTGTTACCTTCTCTTGGGTTGTCCTCTTTTCGTCCTTTCTTCAACTTTCATATTCATAAGTCTTTTGCCCGTGTAGTCCTCATCTCTTCTCATTATCTGGCCAAACCATCTTAATCTAATTCTTGGATTTTACTTGCAACTCATCTTAATCTACTTTATTGGATTTTACTTGCAATATCCGTAACCTTCACTATCCTCGGATGTGTTCATTTCTAATTCTGTCTGCCCGTGTCACTCCACACATCCATCTTAACATTCTCATTTCTGCCACCTTCATCCTTTGTAAATTGGATTTCTTAAGGGGGAGTGTTTCCGTTCCATACAGCATTGTTAGTCTCACCAATGTCCTGTATACTTTGTCCTTTAGAAGCACAGGGATCTTCTTATCGCATAGGACTCCAGAAACTTCTTTCCAATTTTTCCAACTTGTCTGTATTCTGTTATTCACTTCTCTACCTGTCTCGCTCAATTCATCAACAATCGAACGAAGGTATCTGAAGTGGTCTGTTTACCTGATTGTTGTTTCCATCAGTTTCAGCTCCTCATTTTCCTGGGTCCCTATGTTGCAGGCCAAATATTCTGTCTTGCTTCTGCTGATTTTCAATCCTCTGTCTTCCAAAGCTTTCCTCCAATTCTCTAGCTTTTCTTCGACCTTTGCTCTTGATCTTGCACATAAAACTACATCATCTACATATAGCATGTTCCAAGGTGCTTCTTCCCTGACCTTTTCTGATAGGACATCTATCACTGTGTTGAACAGATAAAGACTCAATGCCGAGCCCTGATGGAGACCCACTCTTACTTCAAAGCTACTCGTTTCTCCCAGGCAGGTTCTTACTTTCGTCTTAGTCTTCCTATACATTTCTTGGATTAACTGGACATATTTCTCTGGTGCATTTCTAACTCTGAGGCTTCTCCAAACTTCTTGTCTTGGCACTCCGTCATATGCCTTTTCCATGTCGATGAAGACCAGGTGGAGTTCTTGCTGTTTCTCTCTGAACTTCTCCATCATTTGCCTCAGGCAGAAAATTGCCTCAATGTTTGATTTTCCTGGCATGAAACCAAACTGTTGATCCCCAGTCTTAACTTCAGCTCTCAGTCTTTTGTCCAGGATTCTCTCCAAGATCTTCATGATATGTGACATTAGTTTAATTCCTCTATAGTTGCCACACATTTGGATGTCCCCTTTTCCCTTGTAAATTGGGACAATAATACTTTCTCTCCATTCGTCTGGTATCTCCTCCTCTCTGTAAATCTTCCCCAGGAGGTCCCATAGTAGGTCCAGCCCTTCTTCTCCAAGGGCCTTCCAGGCTTCAGCTGGGATTCCATCCAGCCCTACTGCTTTCCCATTTTTCATCTGCTTCAGTGCCACCTTTACTTCACTCTTTGTGATGTCTCTTGTCAATCCCTCATTTGGTATACCATCTTCATGGTACTTTCGTTCATTCTCGACGTTTAGCAGCTCCTCAAAGTACTCTTTCCATCTATCCTGTATCTTCCCAGTGTTCCTCAGGATTTCTCCATTGACATTCTTGATCTGCTTGATGTGTGTAATATCTTTTGCTGTCTGGCTTCTGTGTTTGGCAATGCTATATATTTTCTTCTGCCCTTCCGGCGTTTCTAGGTCATCGTACAATTCTTGACATGCCTTGGCCTTTGCCTGTGCCACCTTCTTCTTTGCCTGCTTATTCCTGACCTTAAAGACTTCTAGGTCTGCTGGGGCATGTGTTGAGTCCCACTTCTTTTTTGCCTTTCTCTTCTCCTGTACTGCTGCCTGCACTTCCTGGTTCCACCACCAGCTTTCCTTGTTTTCCCAGCATTTTCCTGTTGTTTCTCCCAAGATTTCCCTGCCAGTACACCTGATGACCTCTGCATTTCTATTCCACCACTCTTGAACATCCTCAAAGTCCATGGAAACTCTCTGCAGGGCAGTTTCCTTAAATCTGCTCCTCAAAACTGTGTCTTTTAGTTTGAACCACTTGGTCTTCCTCACCTTAACCCTAGTCTTCACTTTCTCCCTGCCTGCAGGCCTCAAGAGGTGGAGATCCATGAGCATTGGACGGTGTTGTGTTGCTACGTGATCACTGGGGATGACTTTGCAATTCTTCACTTCCTTCAGATGTTTTCTCCTGTACAGAAAGTAGTCAATCTGTGTGCTATTTCCACCACTTTTGAAGGTGACCAAGTGCTCTTCTTTCTTGTTGAAGAAAGAGTTGGCCAAGGCAAAGTCGAAAGCCACAGCAAAATCAATGATTTGTTCACCCTCCTGGTTCCTGTCCCCAAAACCATGCCCTCCATGGATTCTTTCTATGCCTCTCTTATTGGTTCCAATGTGTCCATTAAGGTCCCCTCCGATGATAACTCTATCTTTCTCTTCCAGTTGTCTTAGTTCTTCATCCATGGTTTTCCAAAAAGTAACTTTCATCTCCATACTTGTACCAACCTGTGGCGCATAAGCACTAACAACATGGATTATTTCCCCTATGTCCAGCTTCATCCTCATAATCCTGTCATTTCGGCGACTTACTTCTATGATGTTTTCCTTCATCTTTCGTGAGGTGATGATCCCTACTCCATTTCTGCCCTCTTTACTTGCACTGCTGTAGAAAATCTTGTAACCTTCTCCCAGTTCTCTTGCCTTGTCCCGCTTCCATCTTGTTTCTTAATACACACATGACATCGATCTTTCTTCTTTCCATCATGTCCACAATTTCCCTTCCTCTTCCTGTCATAGTGCCTACGTTGAGTGATGCAATCCTTAAAAGTTAAGGTCTTCGATCTAGCTTCTTTAGTCGCATCCGCTCTTGATGCAATAGCCCTGGCCTACTTCTTACAGCCCTCGGGCGCCTAAGGGACTGCGCGTCGGCTACAACGGGGAACGCCCTAGCATTATTTGAATCATGGGTACCACTCATCATAATAGACTTGGCAGGATGTTTTACGGCCGAATGCCCTTCCTGACGCAACCCTCCTCCTTTATCCAGGCTTCGGACTGGCCAGTCAGCCATATGGCGTCTTGAGCGGAGTTCTACAGTATTATATAAATAAATTTCATAAATTCATTAAATTCTTAGCAATTTCGTTTATTTGAGAAATATTTAAAATTTTCATTAATAATTAGGATAAACTACATTTAAATTTGCATATTATTTGATCAATACATTAAGGATAGTCATATTTACATTATTAGAAATTTAAAATTAATAATATTGTATTATATTCAATATATATGAAATGTTTGTGTGTAAATTACACAATATTTCAAAATCACTAAGTTCATAACAGTATGATGGATTAAATTTAAAATTATAGTTCATGTTTAGCAAATAAATATATTAAATATGCTGCATATTTCACTATATATTTTACATATTTGTTCCTTTTAACATCAATATGTGTAAAAAGAGAAATTTAAATTTGCTTCCTGAAAAAATTCACAAATTAGTCATTCAAACCAAACTGGCTTACTATTATGGTATAGCTAATTATAACACTAATAATTGTTAGAATAAGATTTCGGTTTATACTAAACAATTTCCAACCAGTAAATGAAGATAATTCTTGTTGGCATTTTATGGAAAACAAAAAATAAAATTTGGATTCGTTGATCTTTTTCTGTTAACGATTTCTTGTAGAGTTGTGTCCCAAGATTATTTGCAGCTTCAATTGCTCTTGAAACTGAATTGCAGTTCTCAACAAAAAGAATGAACTGAAAGAGTGGCAAACATTGAAAAGGAAGAATTATTAATATCCCAGATATAAATAAATTTTCAAAAATGGCTAAAAAAAAATTGTGTTTCCTCCGATACCAAAGAAACAATATTATGGAATAAATATCTTTTATTTCTGATCCTATTTCTATAATCTGCATATAAAAGGTACAGATCGAATTACATTCCAAACGACTTCATTTACAAATGTGAGATTCCAAATTCCCATTTACCCCATTTTCTACATATTCGTCTAAAAAATTAACAGCCTATGCACAGGTGTTCGTCTTGGTGACATTGTGTAGGTGTTTATAAAAACAATCACCGGAGATAAAAGTCTACTATTACCAGCGACAAATCAGCCACAGATCTATTACTGTCACCGATTTTCCGATACCGTCCTTCGAAGCCAACTGTCCTTCTTTATCGATATATAGGGTGTTTTCTAGCACCCGTACCACCCTTTTTCTCGGAAACGCGATGAGATAGGCAGTAGGGGAAAAAATTTTGATTACCAAAGTATATCCGACGAATCGAATAGGCATCATAAAAATTTTGTGGGCCCATCGGAAGTAGGGGCACAAGGAGTTAATTATGAAATCTTCAATAGAAACCAATGCCGATTTTCACATAATTGGATAGAACTGTGAAAAACAAACAACTTTTATTTTGAAAGTTTTTTTTAAATATCATTTACGGATTGTGAGATATCACAAAATATGCCGCCGCATGTACCGTCGATTGGGCTATTCAAGCAGTTAGAAGAAGAAAAATCAGAGGGTATCTGTGTACGTTGCGAAACATTATTGAAGGAGAATAAAGCAGTATTATGCAGATTGAAGGCGAATTCTGGTACTCGGTAGTAGCACTCGAACCTCAGATGTGACAAGTCTTTCGCCATCAGAGCTCGGCATGGAGCAATACTCAAGAACAAGGGTTTCTAGACTTGTTTCAGCCCTTCATGAGCGCCATGGATGTACACAGATGCTCTCTGTCAGATTCTTCCTATTATTATTGCTTGAATAGCCCATTCGGCGTACATACGGCCCGCGTCATCTTTTTTTTGTGATATCTCACAACCCGTAAGTGATATTAAAAAAAAACCTTCAAAAACAAAAGTTGTTTGTTTTTCACAGTTCTATCCAATTATACTAAAATCGGCATTGGTTTCCATTGGAGATTTCATAGTTGACCCCT
Source organism: Olivierus martensii (assembly GCA_000484575.1). Classification (NCBI taxonomy): domain Eukaryota; kingdom Metazoa; phylum Arthropoda; class Arachnida; order Scorpiones; family Buthidae; genus Olivierus; species Olivierus martensii. The sequence continues at coordinate 86,230 of AYEL01078082.1, forward strand.
TGTGCCCTACTTCCGATGGGCCCACAAAATTTTTATCATGCCCATTCGATTCTTCAGATATACTTTGGTAATCAAAATTTTTTCCCTTACTTCCTATCTCATCGCGTTTCCGAGAAAAAAGGGTGGAATGGGTGCTAGAAAACACCCTGTAGGCCCTATATATGTATAAAAAGATTTTTTTGGGTGTTTTACTTTTTATAACATTACGAGATATTACTAATTATATACTCTGTTAAATATTAGAATATTAAATTGCTAATGCTAGAATATATAGTAAACGAATATTTCAAATATTAAGTATTACTTATATAACGTTAGAAAATAATATTAAATCAATGTATTATTATAATTTGATAAAAAATCTGTTTTCTTTAAAGTTATGTAATCATTAGAACAAAGAAAAGCTAACGAACCCAAGAAAATCTTTAAACGAATTTTGTAATAACCTTTTGGCATGAATAAGAATTTTATCCTGTTGAATTACAAAACCTTTTATAAACAATACCTCGAGAGAGAAAATAAAGTTCTCACAACTGACATTAGAGAGATCAAAATTGATCAGGTCTTCCATCAACCACAAGTCATAAAAATAAAATCTTGACAGTTCTGCCGCCAATCCCAGGAAGAAATCATCATGTGATGGGGCGAATGGGATTCGGGAAATAATTCGAACCCTTTCTCTCATCCGTCGGGATTGGTGGGGACATTGAGGGGCAGGGACGGACTAGCTTCGGAAAGTTGGAAGTCAGTCCGGTCCAAAAAACTTTTGGTGTGTCCATCGTTTTGCCTGGATGTCTCTCTTAAGTGTCTTCCGTCTCGAAATAACTGTTAGTCGAAATTCATAAAAATCTGCGGAACCAAGTTTGGAAGAAAAAAGGTATATTTGAAACAACTCTCTCACAAGAGGTATCGTTTATAGACGGGTAAAAATTTCTTTAAAGTTAGGACAGGTTGTTATAAATATAATATGAAAGGTTTTATTGGTTTTTCTCGATTTTGTAGTCTATTTGTGGCAGAATTAATAATTTGTATATGTTCATTCTTGTAATTGTCTGAGTTATTCTTTGCGAAAGTTATATTTTGTATATTTTAGTTTAGTATCAATAAATGTTTTTGCTTTTATTATTTAAATTAGTCGTCTTTACTTCTGTGTGTTTCCAACAGCGTCGGAACTCTGAAGTTGCCACTTATCCATGCGCCATTATGTTACCGCTCTACGGAACTCTGAAGTTGCCACTTACCATGCGCCATTATGTTACCGCTCTATTACTCCCGAGAGTCTGGATGAACCCCTAGAGCTTAGAACGGTTTTGGCTAATGATCGTCTATTGGATTTTTTAATGTAAATAATTACCAATAACTAACAATAACAAACAACGTTTATTCTAACTACAGAAACTTACACAGGACCAGGTAGAGTAAGGATTATTGTGTGAACACTAAAACCAGTAACAATGCTATCTAACTACAATAGAAAATTAGACCTATTGGTCTCGAAGACAAACCAGTGACACCTGTTTATCAACACCCGATTCTCCCCTACCGGAGGAAGGAATAAAGTAACGTATACTTATCGTAAAGGAGGCAGACTTAGAGCTTTGTTTTTTGTGTCCAATCTTGTGAGTGTAACAGGATGGCTTTAAAATTCATATAAGAACATTGCATTGCAGATTGCTATTATATGCAAATATGAACTTCATCTAGCCAGTGCTTTTTTATAATTCTCTTAGTCACTATTTACACAAATTAATAAGTTGGTCCTCACCACTGAGTATACTTTAGCACATCACTAAATTCTATACAAAAATTACTAAGAATCAATTTTATTTTTTATTTTTAAGAAATTTATTTACTGTAATTTTTAAAAAAAATAAAAAACAAAACACTAAATATAGGAAATCTTTGACTTATGATGGGGTTCAGTTCAAATACTGAGGTCATAAGTTGAAACCATCAAAATTGGAAAAGCACTAAATTTATGGATTTCCCATTACTAGTCTTTATTAGGAAACTATACAAACACTCCCATTTATATAAAGGTTATGTTTTTCAAAAACGCAAGTTAAATTTACTTAAGACAAATTTTATGTAAGTTGAAAATATAATTAATTAATTAATTGTTAAAAATTCCCAGTGCTATGTGACTACAATGTTATGGTCATATTGTTCTTATAAAAAAACATATATAAATCAAGTTGTTTCTATAATTTAAACTAACATAACCTCTTTATTACTCTGCTCCATAATTTCCACACACTACTAAAATAATATATTTTCAGCTCACTTGGGCAGGAAAAGAACAATCCATAATTGTCAAAAACCAAATGGATTCACTATAGTGCACTTTTGGCTCAACCAAGCCCTCCTTAGTAGTTCGACTTAACTGCTCCACTGACTACTACTACTACTACTACTACTACTACTACTACTACTACTACTATCATTAATAAGTTAATAAACTTTTTTAAAAATGACAATCGAATTTTTATAATAAATATTTAAAAGTAAAATATTAATAAAAATTTATATTGTAATAAAATCCATTTACTATGCAATGAAAGCCTAGCACTATGATTTCAAAATAAGAATTGCATTCTTATAATTAATCACATAAGAATATTTATTTTCTTCAGTGATTTGAACATACAGAGCCATTCCTGGATTGTTGGCTGCCCAGATGCAAAAACAATATTGTTGCCCTTATTAATTTAATATAATTTAATTAAGAATTTGATATGGAGTGTTTACTTTTATAGTATATATACCTGTATATATACTATATATACAGGTTTTTTATACAGGTATATATATACTATAAATAGTATTTTATAGTATATATACATGGATACATTAGTCTTGGAGAATTACTATAAAAACATGGGAATCATTATGTTGTGTGTATTACTATAAATTTTTATTGAAAAATTCTTATTATTTTATTGCTAAGCCTTTTAAATGATTATTTTTAATCATTTATATAATGTATAATATTTTTAATAATCATAATTAAAAAATAATATATACTATTTTTTATTTAAGGCCAATAATAAATGATATGCAAGAAAAAAGAGTTGTTGGTTGTGGTCCATGCTTTGGAGAAATGCTTGATGGGGATTTCATTTTTAAGTCAGATATTAAAAAAATTAAGGTAATTTTATAATATAATTAAAATAATTATATTACTACTTTTTATTTTTAAAATTTAATTATATAACTAAAAAACGCAAGGAATATATTTAGAATTATTATTATGTCAGAAGTACAACAAAGGAAGATAATGCAGTAAATTTGCGAAACGATGATATCCTATTATAATATGGATAATCACAATATCATTGTTATTGATGACTTAACAATGATATTAATTTGTGTCACGTCACAATGATATAAAACAGACGATGTGATAATCATATATAAGTAAACATTGTCTGTCTTCATGTGTGTGTTTGTGTGTATGTATGTGATATTACTCAATTCATTCTTATAGATTTATTGTCATTCTGAAAATCTAATTCTGGAATGCACCCGAAACTAAGTTCTTCAGATAGAGAAAATAATATAAATATACTAGAAATTCCCTGCTCATATAAATGAGCGGAAATATGCTATTGTGATCTAATCTTATAATGCTTTATATAACAGCATATTGTATTATAATAGCTTATCTTGCAAATTTATTTAATATATATTTTATTAAGCATTTTATCTTGCAAATTTATTTACTATATATTTTATTAAGCATTAGTTCAAATGTGTAGTAATTGTAAGGGGCCCGTGGAGGCTGCACCCCAAGGGCGCCGTGCCCCCGACGGCCCTCCGTGGAGGCTGCACCCCATGGGTGCCTCCCCGATGGCCCCACTCCACCGCTGCCCCATCCCACGGGGGGTCCCGTGGGATGGGGCTGCACCCACCAGGGATCAAGAGGCCCCCGTCGGGTGGAGCCCGGTTTCATCTCTCCCACGGGGTCCCTGTGGGGTGGAGCTGCACCCCTATGAAGAGGGTAGTTTACAGCATGATGATGGTTATAATTTCTTTGTGTGATAAAATATAAGCAAATTTCATTTGACAATTTCTTTGTGTGATAAAATATAAACAAATTTCATTTTAGATATGTATTTCTTTGTGTGATAAAATATAAGCAAATTTCATTTGAGATATGTAATAGTGTGATAAAATATAAGCAAATTTCATTTGAGATATGTAATATATCACTTATGTGATAAAATATAAGCAAATTTCATTTGAGATATGTAATATATCACCCTCGTAATTATGCATGTTAGAACAGGCTTAACTGCAAATTCAACTTAAAATTTCCTTTAAAATAAAACATCCAATGAAAAGGTTAGCTAAACACCTAACAGTAATAATTTTTTTAACTAAGTAATTCTGTAAAAATCCAAAAATAGTAATGCTGGTAAGTTATCTGTTGCCCCTTTCTTTGAGAGCGCCATCTATTGATATTTATTGTCATAAAATAAAAATTCGGCCCCTAAACCCTAAACATGGCCAAATAAAAAAAAGATCTGTTTTCGCAGACATCCGAAAATTAGACCTTTCTAACGATACCCTATTTATAGAAATCGGTACAGTGGTTCGTCCAAAAAAAGAACTCCAGCCAGCCACGTTTGACTAATTATAATATAGAAGATTTTTATATTTTCATAAATAAATTTTATTTCCTTCTTGACTCCTATTTGAAAATATCCAGTTGTTATTATCCACTTGGTAAAATTATCGCAAGTAAAATTTCCCCAATTCTGTAATCGAGTCTATTTTCCGTATATTTCCATTTTGTACATTAAGATATTTTTGGTCCTCAAATGACGCCACTTTCCATTCAATTAGAATACTAAGTGATGGAGTAAAGCAAGCCCTTCCACAAGCTGCCCACCACTGCGGAGGGGTTTGTTGGATTATGGAGGACGGGTCTCGAAGGCTAGGCCCAGAGCCTTCGATCCCCGTCCATAAATATTTTCAAGAGGTGGGATCCTAAATTCGACCCCGGGTCTTCCAAAGTGGAAGAATGGAAAGCCGAAGCATTTCCATGAAGCCAATCCGGCTGACTGTAGGTTGAGGTTTGCTGATACTAATTGAATGAGTTTATATGCCTCCCATTTGAAGGACCTATAATATGGTCTCTAACTGAGGTTGTTTTTATATTAATTTGTTTCATGTATAAGCAATATATTTATTTCATTATATAAATAAAATAAGGAATTACCAGGAAAGTACCATATGTATTTGTGTAATGTCAAATCTACAATGATGTGATACTAAAATATATTCAAGAATCTTAGCAGAATATTTTAAACCCTATTAGTATATTATATCTGTACCATTAATTGATATAATTAATTATATTAACTAATAACGTAGTTTTATTCCATAAGCATTAAAACATAACAATTAAACGTTAATACACCTTTATCAAATTTTTAAAGGGGATCTTTTTTGTTTTTATTTATTTATTTTTATATTTATAGAATATTTATATTTTTGAATAGGAAAACATAATTTTTCAAGGTTATTAATTAATAATCACAATTTTTTTGCTTGTAAATCATCGGCATCTAGACCAATGACAAATGATCACATCACTTTTCCTAAGGGTTACTTCAGATCCAATATGGTGGTGATGATTTGTATCCTTCGCTCATCATCACCATATTTTGACTATATTATGGGATTCCTTCAAATGGGAGGAATATAAACGTATTCAATTAGTATGGGCAAACCTCAACCTAGTCAATCAAATTGGCCTCGTGGAACGCTTCGGCTTTCCACTGTCGACTCCGGGCTCGAGTCTCGGGTCCCACCCTCTAGAAAATTTATTATGGGCTCCAGGCCCAACCCATAGATCCCTGTCCTTCACAACCCATTTGCCTCCTCAATAGGGATTTGTGTGTGGAACGCTTCGGCTTTCCACTGTCGACTCCGGGCTTGAGTCTCGGGTCCCACCCTCTAGAAAATTTATTATGGGCTCCGGGCCCAACCCATAGATCCCTGTCCTTCACAACCCATTTGCCTCCTCAATAGGGATTTGTTTTTACAATTCCGAGATAATCTTCTCTAATTAATGTTGACCTCTCCCATTGTTGTGTAAGAATCCGCAACGGGTCTGGCCGATGTTTATGTCAGATCCTGATACCAGGAGAAGTTTAATGTGATTCTCCAACACAACGTCTGAGCGACGAAAGATATAGGCCGATTTTAGAATACGATTTAGAATAAGGTCGCATCGTTAAGTGGCACAGAGCTCCGGGTTCGAAAGACTGACTGACTCCTTGTTAACAAAGCAAAAGGAAGTTTATTAAGTAACAAAATAAGATGGTTAATATACAATACAATGATAGTATAATAGAGATCACAAACAAATATTGGATTGAGATGTGAACGATAGAGATAGCTAAAAGATCGAAAGAGAACCAAATGATGTGTACTAAGATATACCTGGAAAATAGAGTCGTTTTCCTGTCGTAATAACGTTATGATATCTGAAGGTTAGATTAATTAGTTTACCCCGCCATATCCTCATGGGATATACTGTATCTGGCGGCGGCCACTTGTAGAGCCCATCACAGGCTGGCCAACACCCGTAATGGGGTCAACCGGATGGTTGAAGGATGGGATTCAACGGGCCGGGCCCGGACCCCTCCTGAAAAACTGGAGGTGTGGGACCCGGATTTGAACCCGGATCCTCCAGGGTGGTAAGCCAAAGCTTTACCACGCGGCCATCCGGCCGACTATGATATCTGAAGTTTTCTTCGTTGCCTTCGACAGTCAATTCTGAATGAATGAATGGAAATTACACTATCTTTTTATCATAAATGTGACTTCCTCCAGCCAGGATGATATGAGTAGTAACTGCCTTCTTTCGCCTGGTTAGCGGGAACTGTTGATTACATCTTCTCATTCTTCTTCCGTTGATATACAGGTGTTTGACTTAATGTTTATCTTCTATATTTGTCTTCTATATTCTCATAACTTATTTCTGTATTATCTCCGCTATCTTCAACTTGGATACATTGAAGTCGGTCCCCCGGACAGGGAAGACGCGACGGGAACCCGGGGCTGCAGCGTCTGTCTGGTTGACCGGAACAACTGCAAAAGGAACTACGATCCTTTTATAGCATATCAGTCGTTGATGATTTAGTATGCTGTTATCAATGATTCATAATTACACAGGAACAAGTTGAAAAAGCAGAGATCTTTATCGGTTTTTTGTCCGTTGTTTATGTTAACTGTTCCGACTCTATTCTCCTTTGCCAAAAATGGCGAGAAATAATTATTAAGTTTACAACGAATTTTGAAATAAATTAAGGTCGTTCAGATCTCAAATATCGATCAAATTTAACAGAATAATTGTATAGAAAAAGGTAGGTCTAACGGGACCTCAGAGTTGTTAACTTATTTTTTTGGTCAATAGATGACACCACACTACATTCTAATAGAATACTATGTGACGGGGCGAAACAAGTCCTTCCACAGGCTTCCTACCCTTGCGAAGGAGTCAGCCGGATTGTGGAGGACGGAGATCGACGGGCCGAGTCTGTCCCCATACTAAATATTTTCAAGGGGTGGGACCGAGACTCGAACCCGGTTCCTCCAGAGTGGAAGAGTTTTCACGCAGCCAATCCGGCCGACCGTTGTTAACATATCTGCGATCAGATAGAATAAATCTATCTAATGATACCATTTTCACATATCTAAATATAAATAACGGAATCTGAACAATGAAAGGACAATGGAACACGTAAGGGAAAATTCTTCTCTCCTGAAGATTCATTGGTGTTTCATATTGCATTATACCTTTTCTGTTTCCCTTAAAAATCGCAAAAATAGCAATTTTACATATAAAAATATTTAGAATATTTTAATTTTAAATTACTGACATTTAGATAGTTATAGAAACGATTCTAGTATTTGAAAAATATAAAAGGTTATCTCTTAATATATACGGCTGCGAGAAAAAATAATTTATCCTCTTTACATTAGAAATATATATATATATATATGAAACCACGATTAATTTATTATTAAAGAATATTATTAGTTTTTAATTAAAAACATTATTTTTATTATTGAATAGCGATTCATAAAATTTTTTCCCGTTTTATTACTATTTTTATTTTTAAGAAAACCCTTATGTACAAAATAACTGTTATTAAAATATCAGAATATTATATATGAACATTTATGTAATATTCTATTCATTATTTAATATGAGTACAAAAAACAGAAAAAGAATTTTAATTAAATTAATAAAAAATTATCGAAGAATTTTTGGAATTTCGTGAATTTTAAAAATAATATTTCACGTTCGTAAGTATAAACATTTTTATCTAGAAGAGTGCGTGTATTTTGATTAGATACATTATCTTCCACAGTAAATATAGTTTCTTTTGTAAATTATCATTTAGCATGAAATTCAATTTATGAAGGGGAAAATTATTAATACATAATAAATAAATTTGACGGAAAGTTAAATAAATTAAATTCAGATAATTATATTAATTTCGGTTACAAATGCATCAATATGATTTTTTCAATAATCTTTTAAAAAATTCATCAGCTTAATAAATAATTTATTTTAAATATAAAAAAGTTCTATAAATTAGAAAAATGCGCTTTAACTATCTACGCTATATTAATGATTATATTACATAATTTTTTTTTTAAGTAATAGATACATCTTTTCGATAAAATTTCCAAAATCATGGAATGAATTCGATTCAAGATAACTTACGCTACCTATAGGAGTTACGGAAATTCACTTGTAAAATTTTGTAGAGAATAGTGTGATGATGCATAAGAAACATGCAAACAAAAAATACAGATTCATCTTATATATTATGTATGTAAGATAAAAATATAATTAATGCAATTTTTAAATTAAAAAATATTTTTGCATACAGGAAATGCTTTAATACTATACCAATTTTTTATTATTCTTTAAAATTAGGAAACATTTAGAATCTATGCAGAATACCTTATTTTCGTATACAGTAAATGAAACAATATATTTTACATCTGAAACACTTCATTAGATTTTTATAAATTGCAAACATATACATGATTCATTTGAATATCGTTATCCGTATTTATTTTAATATATTATATAATTCGGA
>AYEL01078083.1:0-71900 GCA_000484575.1 Olivierus martensii
AAATTTTAATTTAAATAAAATATTTATATGATTATTTTTTAAATTAAATATTTAAAATTTAGAAAAAAAAAGTCATAAAAATATTTTAATCACAATCGATCATAATGAATTTAAATTCACTTCAATCGATTGCGATTAATTTTTTCGCATTTTTATTCAAATTAAATTTTGATTTAATTTAAATAAAATATGGAAAAGTAATTAAAATAAAACTTCACATATTTTTTTTTTCGTATCGAAAATATTATCTTCATTATTTTATGGCCTTGATAAAATAGTCGTTGGGGAATTAAAACTGCGAAAAAAAAAAATAGTAGCAACAACGAGATAAAATTAATTTTACTACTTTATAAATGATAACAATGAGGAGAAAGATATTTGAAACAAATAATGATTTATAATTATAGAACAAAATTACTAGAATTATTAAAATGGAGTCTAATAATAATTTGTTATCTAGATGAATAGATAATTATAGGACCTAGTTGAATAGAAATGCTAACAAATGAATTTCTGTCAAAAGCAAAAATTCATTAAAAATAAATGAAAATAAATTTTGTCTATGACAGCTAAGTTAGGAGAAGAGATAATTAAAGAGAACCGTTTCATTCACTGTGTTATTGGATTTGTTCCAAAATATCTAGTTATTTTGATTTACTTCGAAGTCGTTCACCAGTATATAAATGACAGACATGTTCGGGATAGAGATCTGACAGAATATAAATGGAAATCGCATAAAAAGAGATTCGTAAACACTTACTAGTCAGTTTTTTCTTCTTCTAAGAATACTAATAAAAATAATATTCCTTTCATACTGATACAATTAATGAGATTTTTATCTAGTTTATAAAATTTTCAAATATCTGAAAAGTTGTAAAATAATCTTATTACTTATTAAAATCTTTTTACGTTTATTTTGTAACGTGATTATATTAAAGTATCACAACTGTCTAATTAGAGATTCGTATACAGTATCTTTCTTTTATGTTGTTTACATTGAGATGATAAAATTTAAATTGAATTTTATTTATTGGATTATTTGAATAATTGTATTCTGATTAATTGCTTTATATATATATATATATTTGCTTACTTGTATAAATAAATATTTTACTAATTCAATTTGTATAAAATTTCCTTGTTAGGTATTCCTAAAATCAACAATGATTTTATACAGTCAACATTATCAACTTGTAAAATGATTAAATAGTTTCTACAATGTTTACTGTTTTAAATGCAAATTGTATTAAGTATTAATTTCTTTATTTATTATGTCATTAATTAAAATTTCTGAAAAGATATTTTCTTTTAAAATAGGTAATTTATGTGAAACTATATATTTCTAGATAAAAATAAATAATATTGTATACCTGAGTGATTTATGCTTGGTAACTGGAAGAAACAGTAAAATATACTAACTCTTTCATCTCATTCTGATATTCTTACATGATTTCTTCAATTATGAGCTCTCTTTTTAAAGAAAATCTGTAGAATATATAAAAAATTAATAAATTTAAATTTATATATTAAAATTTATAAGTATGAGAATATATATTACCAATACATAAAATTACAAATATCATGTAATGTATTATGATTTTAAATTAATTTCAAAATAATTAACATTAAATTTACATTTTAAACATGTTTAGAAATATAAATAATTTATAAGAATGTCCAAAAAATGATAACAATAATAGTGAAAAAAATATTTCATCTTATCTTTCCTTTCTGATTAAATAAGTAGAAAAGAAAATAAAAAGTATTTTTCTAATAATTTATACAAGAAAATGGATTTTTCTTTTCTTATTTTTTTTTAATAAATAGAAAATAAATTATTGAATTTTTGAAGTAAAATGAATTCTTGTTATTTTATATAATCATTAACCGGTCTTGGAATGTTGTTGTTGCTTCACAGTTTATCTTATACAGTATATGAGAGTTGGTCGAAGAGAAAATAGCCTGAGGGGTTAAAAATGCTTAACTTGGAAAATAATATGAATTTTATTTATCAAATATTCTCTTAACTCAAGAAGCAATCATAATGATGATTTTATTTATTCTCTTAAATGGTGTTTTCTCCTCTATTCGAACAATTCAATATAAATTTTTTTTTTCTTTTTTCCTTTGCTTTTGTAAATCTTATCAAATATTACAAGCTTTTCTCTTTAAATAGAAAACCGTTATTATTTTAATGGTTTTGATGGTTGAAAATGCGTTCAGATGGAATTAATGTTCACTAAAACGCGATTTGCATAATGCGAATAATAATTAAATTCGGTACTTTACATTTACATATTCTTGTTCTGTCAAAATCAAAATTGCTTTTCATTTTAATATTATTACTATAATAACTAAAATGTTAGTAATGTAGCATTTGCGATGCAATTTCTTAGTTGAAATAGTAGCAATCAATCAGAAACTGTGTGTTAGCTATTATTGTTGTAATGATGGTTTAGTAGCAGTAGCAAACAATATTGCCCTTGTTATATTGAAACAACATGTAGTCTGACAGTTACAGTATAATTTTAATACTAATAATCAATATTTTAATATAGTATAAATCTCTTGTAAATATATATTTATCCGTAATAAATTTATATAAATAGTTTTAAAAGATAATTTCGATATACTGTAATTCATTCGAAGTTTACGTTTATAAATATTTTTATCTCTGAAAAAAATAAAAATAATAATTTTCTGATTTTTAAATATTTAAGAAATTATAATATTTAATAATCTAAGGAATATAATAAATGAATTTCATAAAATGTAATAAATTGTATTTATTTTTCTCCGATGCCATATTTTTGCAAAGACATACCCCGTTTAACATTATGAAAACTTGGAACACATTCTTCATATTAAGCGGGGTATTCTAACGGCAATATGTCTATTTTTATTTGTTTTCATTTATAACTTTTATTTTTTAAACTTTCTGTGGTCTAAGATTAAATTTTTAAAATGAAAAAAACGATAAAAATGGCATTATCTTTAATAAAAATCATATTTTCAGAAAAAGTTCGGAACAGACTGGTTTCCTACTGTATGTTTGGTTATTTTTTTTTTTCTCTAAGTGAAAGTTGAAGTTAAAATTTAATATTCTGAAATTTGTGTTCAAAAATTCTGTTTTTGTAAATATTTTGTTGTTGCCAGCTACAACGAAATTGTGTTTATAACTTTGAGAAAATTCAAAAGATTATCCTTTAGTGTGTTTAAACATGTCTTACAGATTTCTAGTTCAAAAATAAAAAAAGTTACTAGAACTTATGGGAATAAAATCTTTTTTCGCTTTAAGATGATAAAAACGGCACTAAAAAAAGAAAATCATCTGGAACATAATGCATGAAAACAAACTATTTTTTCCTCTTCAATGTATGTCTTTTCGTTTGAATAAAAGGAAGGATTTTTTAAAAAAGTTTCAATAAATGCATGTATAATAATGTTGATTTGCAATGCCAAAAGAATGAAATCTTAAAAAGTTTCAATAAATGCATGTATAATAATGTTGATTTGCAATGCCAAAAGAATGAAAATATTGTATAATAATTATACTGTGCATTAATAATAATGCTTCCGAATTTATATCGGATTTTCCACAGGTAAAACAATTTAAATCTTTTCTTAAAATAGATTTTTTTTTTTTAGTATAAAAATAAAAAAGAAATATAAAGATATACAGATTTAGTAACGTTCTTTAATAATAATAATGCTTCCGAATTTATATCGGATTTTCTACAGGTAAAACAATTTAAATCTTTTCTTAAAATAGATTCTTTTTTAGTATAAAAATAAAAAAGAAATATAAAGATATACAGATTTAGTAACGTTCTTTGCTCTTAGAAAAATTTCATAAATGGTAAATTGAATTAATTAAATTAATAGTACTTTTTTACAAATTTATTTATGTTTACGTGAAGCATTTTTATTAATATAAATTCTAAAAAATTATTCAATTTTAAAAATTGAAAAATAATGTGCTTCACATTCCATTATTAGTAATTTATCTTATAATCTTTTTACATGGAATAAATTTCATGTATAAAATTAAAAATTTAAGAAATCATCAATAAAAAGAAGACATTAATTCATAATATTTCAAAATATAAGTTTGATATATTTTATGTATAGAATTAAAAATCATACAAAATATAATAGAGATTTTTCTTCAAAAGTAGCTTTCGTGATTATTTATATTTCATAATTTCACAATTATATTACTTGCAAATTTATTGATTAAATTTTGTTGAAAAGAGAGTTTTCTTCTGTGATGTATTTGCGATACAAAATCAAATAATACGTTCAGGATATCAATTTTGTGTCATTCTTATCGCTGTTCATTTATCATGTACCATTAAGAAATTCTCTATTTTTATAAAACGAAAGATATAAAGTAAGATTTACTAATTACATTATTGTATGCATCGGCCTATTTGCATAACTTTAAAAGTAATATCTTCGTATCAATACCGAATTTTGATCTTTTTTAATTTTTGTTTTATCTATATTTTCAATAAATGTTTAAACTATAAAATTTGCCTTATTTTATTTGTTTTGTTAGAATAGAATTACTAATTTTCTAATTGTTTTACTAGAAAAAATTCAATTCTTGGCAGTAATTTTTTCGTAACAGATTTTATTAAATTTTCCAACAATATTTTTTAAATCATTTAAACTTTTATTTATTCTAATTTATCAATTTTAAATAACTTGAATAACGAGATCATTTGAAGAATTCAAATGACCTCATTATTCAAGTTCTCTAAATTAGATTAAAAAAAAAAAAGGAAAAAATTGAAGAAATGATGAAAATTTAATGCTGAATGTAGAAAAAGTAAAAATATTCTTCCTTTTTGAAAAGTTATTTTTAATGAAATGAGTTTATCATTCTTTTTATCAATTACAATTTTGACTTTTCCGTGAATCGAGTAATAAATTGTAAAATATTTAATTTACTTTTATTTATATGAAACTATGCATTCCAAAAAATATTTTTTTCCCAAAATTATATTAAATATATATATTTTTTTCAAATGAATATATATAAATATATAATATATTAAATATAATTATAGATTAATATTCTATATTTAGTTGTAGCATATTAACTTCTTTAGAAGTAATTACTCTATTATAAAATTTTTATTTCATATTTTAAACAAATATCGAATTAATTTTACAGCACTGTTTCAACAATGTTTTTTCCATTGCTTATTTATTCTGATTATATTAATCCGATATTTAAATTCACTGACACACAAATAAATTATGCCGATGAATTTAACTTATGAGAACTATCATCATAAAATTTTAACTGAAGATTTTACAAATTTTGACAACAATCTTGTCCATCATGAATATGAAAATTTTACAGCCAGTGATTTAATTGAAAAGATTATATCCAGCTCAATTCATATAGAGACTTTGTTGGAAGAGGAACCGAATGATCATGAAACAATTTTGGAATATGTAGAGGAATTTGAAAGATAAGCATTTTCTAATAATGAACCAGAGATTGTTGAAAGTCTATTTGGTATAAGAAAAAATAAAATTGAAAATATGTGGACGAACTGTAAATTAAATATAAAAAAGGCAAACTCTATTTAGGTTAGGCATATTACGCAGCCATATCCTCATGGGATATTCTGTATCTGGCGGCGGCCATTTATAGAACCCATCACAGGCTGGCCAGCACCCATGTTGGGGTCAACCAGACGGTTGAAGAATGGGGTTCAACGGGACCGGCCCGGACCCTCCTGAAAAACTGCAGGTGTGGGACCAGTATTCGAACCCGGATCCTCCAGGTGGTAAGCCAAAGCTTTACCACGCGGCCATCCGGCCAACGCAAACTCTATTTACAGACTACTTTTCAAATAGATAGTTATGTTGAAAGCACTGACAGACTAGTGTTTATTTAATATTTTTGAGTTTTTGTTTAAAATAATAGGTTTCCAATTTGATTTGAATAAAGGTTTGCATTGACATGAAATTTTTATGAATTGAATAAAGGCTTGCATTGACATGAAAATTTAGTGTTTAGTATGTTTAAAAAAAAAATTTTGATTTTATAAATCTGTCTATGTTGGACACCTCTCTAAGTTGAACACATTTTGAAGGAACCAAAAATGTGTCCAACATAGAGAGGTTTTACTGTATATATTATTGTTATTACATATAAATAAACGTAGTAAGAAATTAAATAATTTTTTATTTATGTTGTTTTTTGGTCTCTGGAACGAATTAATCAAATTCTCATAAAATCTATGGTAAATCGATGATCGGTTAATGAACAATTCGGATAACGAAAATTGTCTTGGAACGGATTATGTTCGTTAACCGATCACCCACTGTATTAAAATTAAAAACATTCTTTTCGAAACAGCTAAAAATATAGGGGCCTACACGAATCTGTAAATTTGTATAACAGAACACAACATTTCATTTCGAATTTTATTAAGCTCATATCAGAAAAATATAGGGGCCTACACGAGTCTGTAAATTTGTATAACAGAACACAACATTTCATTTCGAATTTTATTAAGCTCATATCAGTAAATTCAATTAAATTTACAACTATGATGAGATTTTTTTGCAAACATATATATCAATGCACGTAAAAAAAGAAACTAAAATCCGCTTCATAAGAGAGGTATTGCAAACTCTCCATCGATGTAATTCTCTACCCAGATTGACTTACTATTACGGTATATGTTATTATAACACTAATAATTGTCAGAATACGGTTTCGATTTATACCAAACAATTTCCAACAGGTAAATATGGGTAATTCCTGTTGGAATTTTATAGAAAACATAATTAAAAAGCTTTGAATTCTTTGATCTTTTTCCATTAATGAATTCTTGTAGAGTTGTCTTCTAACATTGCGTGCCGCTTCTATTGCTTTTGAAACTGAATTGCAGCAATCAGCAAAAAAGGAAGAATTGAAACAGAGATATACATGCAAACGGAATGATTTTGTGTATCATAGATATAGATAAAGAAGCAAAAATCTGCAAAAAACAAAAAAACTGTATTTCTACCTACAGAAACTGAACAAAGAAATAATATTTTTGAATAAATTTCTTCCACTTCTTCAGCAATTTCAATAATCTGCATATAAATGAAAGGTATCATACTAATTTCTTACCAGATGAGTTCATTTATAACTATTTTCTTTGATAGGCATTCGAAAGCATTCTCCAATCCCTTGATCATTGACATGAAGAATAAAATTATGAAATTTTGCGGAAGGATAAAAATATTATATATTGAAATGAAAAATTAATATAATAAGTAAAGAAGTATTTTTTGAAACAGCTATTTCAAAAGAAATTTTTATGTTCTTTTGTGCATTTATATGTTCGGAATCATCGCACAGAAAGAAAATTAATATAACAGTTATATAGTTATATTATTGCAAGAGCCCAAACTAATATAACTCTAATGGCAATATCTCTATCTTTAATATTTTCCATTTCATACTTATCTGTCAAGTTAAGAATATTTCTTGATACTTTCGAAATTTTTTTCTTGTTAATCAAAAAAATGTTGAAAAAAAATCATGGATATGAAAATAAATAATAAAGAAGTAGTTGAATTAAATATTTCAGAAAGAGATAGTTCTTTATTTAAAAGTGAATTTACTGTAAGAAGTATAAGAACAAAATGAATTTTCATGATTATTAATAACAAAATATTATGGAAAGTAAACATTCGTTTTTTAAAATTCAGATCCCAGAAAGACATGCTCTTCAATAGCGATTTCCATGCGATCATTAATTGTTCAGGATTTTCTGAATATTCTTGAATTTCTATCACTGTGTTTAAACTCATGAGTGAACTACGAAGTTGTTTAATTCGAAAAGATAGAAATATCGCTGTAATTTTTAAAATATTGAATTAAAAGCAAAGCACTGGATAAATTTTGAAAATTTATAACTTACACTTTTCTTTCTTCGATGCAGAATAACCATGGTTGAAGTGGTAGCGGTTTGTTTTAAACTTTTTCCTAAACAATAGCTGATAAAGATAATAGGAAATAATTTTTCAATATATAACAAGAAATTGAATAGGAAAATAAACATAGTGTACAATATTGACATAATTTTTTATCAAATGAATAAATGTCACTTTTACAATGTCATTAATTATTCCGTATAAATAAACTAACATTTGTTAATGGATAAAATAAAAAAGCAATAAAAATGTCATAGAGTGACGTTCAGTACACAGATGAAAATTGTTTATTGTAGTAATATAATTTGTTTCTTTACTGTTATATAGGGAGAATAAAAAGTATGATAGACTGTTATATATTCACGGCCATTGATGTTTTAAGAAACTATTCGCTCATTATTAGTACTAAATTGCCAAATCTCTATAACTAAATACAAAAAAGAATTGCAAACTCAGAAACATCTATGTAAAACTACTTAGAATCAATAAAAAACAATTGAAACTACTTTAATTTTAAAATATAATTTTGTATATACATTCAAGATAAAATAAATTAAATTCAATTGAATTATTCCTATAGTGAATTTATTTTATAAATTTTTAAAGATAAATTTAGCCCGCGAAAAATTACTCTAAAATGTTTTTAGTAATTCATATCTGTATTCGTAATGTTTGTGGATCTTAGATATGTTTCTTTAACCATTCATTCTTCTGTGTTATCCGAACGTCCGTTGAACGGAAAAACAAAAAAATTGATGTTTAGTTTTATATCAGGGCTGTCCAACCCTCGGCCCACTGCTGTACTGAATGCGGCCCAACATAAAATTGTAAACTTCTTTGAAACATTGAGATTTTTATGTACTTCATTAAGTACAGCAGTAGGATCTTTCGTCATCTTTCTTCAGCCCAAAGTTTTATTTAATGAAGTTAATGAAGCTATTATTATTTAAATACCTATTATCTTTCCTATTTTCATTTTATAAAATATTTCTTATTTTAGTACCGTAATTAAAACTTCTTGACCTACTCAATGATTTTTAAAAAAATTTCTGAACGAAAAGAAGTCAAAGATTATTAAGTTACACCATTTTTGCTTATTTGTCATAGTAGATATCATATATTGTACATTATTTATTAAATTTTTGCGTTACGCCTTTTTTGCTTATTTGTCATAGTAGATATCATACATTGTACATTATTTATTAAATTTTTGCTTAACAACTATTTTTGTTTTTACGTTCCTTTCCAATCAGTAAAATTACTAAGAGGCGAGCCAGTTCCAACAATAGGTTGCACCTACATATGTGGAGGGGGACTGGATGGTGAAGGACAAAGATCACCGGGCCGCACCAGGAACCCCGAAAAAAACTTTTCAGGAAATGCCCGACCCGGGTCCTCCTACGTGACACGCCAACGCGTTACCACGTGCTCATCCGGCTGTCTAACAACTGTCATTGGAATTAATATAGTTTATGTGCGCCCCGAGACAATGTTTTTCCTTCAAATGCGGCCCAATGAAGCCAAAAGGTTGGACACCCCTGTTCTATATAAAAAGCCTGCTGAGCAAATTAATTTTGATGAGTTTCGGATTCACAGATCCAGAACTAAAAATTGCTCTTGTCAATTGTATTGAATATTCCAATGATGCAACGTGTGAAACATGCAGAGAAATATAGTTTTGTTCCATGGACACTAAATGGATAATCTTGATGAAATAACAATGCAATATTATGCCATGGATGATCACAATGCCATTGCTATTGATGATATAACAATTACATTGTACTATTCAAACTATTCTTACAGATGTGTTATTATTATGAAAATTTTATCTTGAATGTATGCAAAATTTAAAAAGTTCTTCGGATACCAGTATGTATTTTATTTTTTCATTTCATTAAATGAATTATATTATACCTTGCTCTATCTGACAACAATACCGTACGTATAAACTTATACTGTAAAAGCAGAATATAAAAGCAGATTATAAAAAATAATTCTTGTTATATAAACGTTGTTCATTTCTTTCTAGATACGTATAAACTATAAAAGCAGATTATAAAAAATAATTCTTGTTATATAAACGTTGTTCATTTCTTTCTGGCTTATTCGTTAACATTGTTTTCTTTAATCTATCTATTATTGTATAATCCAATGGTTCTCAACCTCTGTGCCGTGGCATACTAGTGTGCCGCCAAATTTTTGACGGTGTGCCGCGAAAAATTAAGAATGAATTGTATGAATCATCATCATATATATTAATAGTGAAACGTGGTTAGCTGAATATCCCTTTTACAGTCGAACTAATATACCGATTCCTATAAATAGCGTATCGTTAGAAAAACGTATCCCTCAAATTTCTGTGACGGCCAAAAAATGTATGAATCATCATCATATATATTAATAGTGAAACGAGGTTAGCTGAATATCCCTTTTACAGTCGAACTACTGTACCGGTTCCTATAAATAGCGTATCGTTAGAAAAACGTATCCCTCAAATTTCTGTGACGGCCAAAATATTTTATCGTTATTCATAATTTAAAAATTAAGAAATAAAATAAAATTAAAATTGTAATTTCTCTAAAAAGACAAAATCCGCAAGTGGCGCTAAAACTTAATAAGGGCCGCCATTCAAGGATCCCGTTGTATGAGTATGTCTGTAATCTGAATGAAATAAAGGGAATAAATATAATTAATCTGTTAATAAAAATTCGTTGTTAAATCTAAATTATTATTTAAAATTGTTAATAAAAATTTGTTGTTAAATCTAAATTATTATTTAAAATATTTAGGCTGCTGCCAAATTTTAAAATATTAAAATGTGTTCCTCAACAGAAAAAAGGGTAAAAATGACTATGTTAGATAGTTAATGAATGGGACCATTGCCTCATTTTGTTATTTGGTATAGTTTATATATTTTAGTTTTCATAGAATGTTAAAACATACTGTTTATTCTTGTTATACAGGACATACAGTACATTATCCTATGACGGACATGTGCAAAATTAATTTAAGTAATAGCCATGTTAGCATTAAACTGAGCATTAAAATTTAGAGAACTTTATCCAATTCCAAATTGGCTCCTACTTACGAGTTATAAGTCTCTTTTAAGTAGTTGAATCTGTTTGTCTTCATGTACTTTTCAGTCTACTTTCTGAATTAAAAAGAAGTTATGCTATCGTTATCATTTTGACAATTTATGTCTGCATTAATAACTTTTGAAATTATTAGATTTTCATAAAATTTAGTATTACATTTCAATTCGATAAATTCAATCCAAAGGATCGTTGAATTCTACAGGATTTCATTTGATTTGTTTATTATTAAGCTTTATATTAATGACATTAGAATAGAATATAGCGCTAAATACACTTAGCGCCTTCTATTGTGAATAATATAAAATAAAATTGTTTTTACATTTTACAATAATACAATTAGTCGGACCCCGTTAACACGCCGTTCAGTAACACGCGAGTTTGCTTAACATGCGGTTTTACCATGGCTCCCTTGATAAACAATATTTATAATCAATCGCTTGTGATATTACTCCTAAATCTCGTGATCAGTGAGATTAGCTGCGCTTTCAACCATTTTGTATTGGTCAAACACACAAAAATTCATAATAATGTTGGAACTTATCGCTCAATTTATATTAATACAGTACTGTAACTCGCGGTTTCTTCTTCTTCTTCTTCACTTAATAATATGGAGGCTGTAGCTCGAAACTCGCGGTTTACTTAACCCGCGGTTTATTAACCCCGACTATTGCGTGTTAACGGGGTCCGACTGTATAAAGTATAATTTTCTATATACAGATTATGCCATTGTAGATTATTTTGATGACAAATATGTCATTAACAGTAATCATTCGACTATGGTCTCGTTGAAATAATAAGAGATTTAAGTTTTTCCTGAAATGTTGTTGTATTATCAGATTAATTCCTAATCTTTCTAATTCTTTTTTACTAATTTTTATTTTTGTTAACTAGAAATTACCCGCTTTTATAAATGAGCGGAAATATAATCATGTGATTTAATCTAATAATATTGTGTAAAACGACAAAAGCACCTCTGAATTTGTGTAGGGAAACCATCGATAAAGGAATCGTAAAACGGCATCCATTATTATGTTACAGCGCCATCTTCGAATTCTATCTTTTTAGAGGAACTACAATTTCAATGTAATTTCTATTCTTTAATTTTAAATTATTAATAACAACAAATAATTTGGGCTGTCACAGACATCCAAGAATTAGAATTTTCTGAAGATACCTTATTATAGAAATCGGTACAGTAGTTTCAACTGAAAAAGAAACATCTACCCAGCTAGCCAGCCAACCAGCCACGTTTGAGTGTTAATATATATGATTTCTACGTAAATTTACAAAAATATTATTTATTATTATCCATCAAATTATCATATATATTGAATCTATGTAGAGTAATTAAATTTCATATACAGTAAATGAAATAAAATATTTTACATCTATAAAACTTATTAGAATTTTATAAACTGTAAACATATTCATTTCAGTTTCTTTAAAATAATATTATTTATATTTATTTAAGACTAAATACTTTATGTACAGTAAAACAGATACATTTCCTGCTGTATTCTTTAATTGTTTTTTTTTTATAAAATTTTGATACCTCTATATGGATCGGTTGGATGGCTGTGATGGAAATATGCTTTCTTCCATATTGGATGATCTGGGTTCAATTCCCGATTCACACATCTCCAGTTTTTTCAGGAGCAGTCCGGATAGTTGATTTTCATTCTCCATTTGACGGCTAATTATAAACAGAACTGCTCATGGCAGGCACTTATTTAAAAACATAACTGTTACTAAAACATCAAAATGTTATAAATCAATATTTATGTAATATTGTATTCAATAATTAATACGAGTACAAAGAATTGAAAGCTAATTTCAATTAAACAGCAATTTTTAAGATTGGATTTTCGATTGTTTTTTGACAATATAGAATTCACTCTTACCTTAAAAGCTATTTTGATTGGATTCATTATCTTCTATAGTAAGTTATCGTTTTAACATAATATTCAATTTATGAAGGAATCAGATTATTGATACTTATAAATAAATTTGATGGAAAGTTGTATAAATCAAACTGACGTCATTATATTCATTTCAGTTCACAAATGCATTAATACGTATTTTTCAGCACTGTTTTAAGAGTTTAACAGCTTTATAGATAATTTATTTTAAATGTATTAAAAGTTCTATAAATTAGAAAAATGAACTATAAATATCTATGCTATATTAATGATGGTATCCATTATATAATTTTGAATATCTGTTTCTAGTAATCCCATGAGAAGAGATATTAAATCGTTTGATCAGTTTATTTATATTCATTAAAAGAATTTAAATAAGAATGAAAAATGATTCCAAGTGAAACATCATTATAACCTTCATAATGACAAATTATTATATTTATAAAATACTAGTTTGATGTCTTCGGAGATACTTGGGATATACGTGAATGCAATTAATTTGCTTTACTTAGATTGTGATAATTTTTCCTTAAATCAGGATAAAACATTTTGGAAAATTGTACGTGATTCTATATAATATCCAACTTTCTAATATTGTCATCATTTTTTCTATATAATTTAACGAAAATCTACTAATAAAACAAGTTTAAAGTTATAGATAATTTTAGAATACTCGATGATTATTAACGCTCGACTGTTCTAACGACAAATCCGATTCAATATTCCAGAAGCACTTAAAAATTTTAATTAATTTTAATTTTGTATTCAGATTTTTAAATCCTATCTAAAAACCATAAGAATTTATTATTTAAAATCACTTCTAAATCCAAGAAAATGAAATTATTAGGAGTTGAGATCTCAACTCTAATAATTTCATAATATAAGGTTCAAAAAATAATTTGGAAATAAATTTTATTTGGGACTACACGACCCATTCCAGAATTCTTAATTATTTTGTTGTTACCTCCTATTAATTGAAATTTATTTCTTATTAATATCAATTAATTAATAGAAGGCAATTAACCAATTTATATAAAAATATGAAGGAATATACTCATTTTCTTCTCAACATCAAAATCCCCAAATCATGAGGCAAATTCGATTCAGGTTACCCTATGCTACCCAAAATAAAAATATGAAGGAATATACTCATTTTCTTCGCAACATCAAAATCCCCAAATCATGAGGCAAATTCGATTCAGGTTACCCTATGCTACCCATAAAAATTATAGAAATTCATTTTTAAAATTTTATAGAAAAGGGTGTGACGATGTATAAGAAACACACAAACGAAAAATACAGATTCAGTTTTATATGTATTTTTATGATCAATATATAATTAGTGCATTAAATTTTAAAAATATTTTTGCATACAGAGAATGCTTTTATATCATATTAATTTTTTATTATCCGACAAAATTAGCATACGTATAAAATTCATGCAGAGTAATTTATTTTCATATACGATAGATAAAACAATATATTTTACATCTAAAATACTTATTGGATTTTTATAAATTGTAAACATATACAGGAATCATTAAAATAACATTATTTTTATTTATTTAAAACTAAATATTTAATGTTTCTTAAATTTAAGAGTACATACGAGATGTTGTTGCTCGAATTCTCCATCAAATTTAATTATATTTGATTATTCATCGACTGTTAGCATAACATATAATAGTTGGATATTCTCATATACAATAATGTTAAAAAATTTTATAATATCTTTTTTGCTGTATGCTAGGAGCAATTACAATGAACTTACAATTAATAGGCTCTTTAATATTAAGCTAATATTGAACAATGATTGTATAACTAGTATTGCAACAACTTGTTGCTAACTTGTCAGTAAATAAGTTATACATTTCCTTGATTATTATTGTTAGTATGCAAATATTATAACTATATAATTTAATTGTAATAATACTACAAGTAATACTACTACAAGTTTGATATATATTTTATGTTTATAACTTCTGTTCCCTCTATTGAAGAATAAATGAAAACTATTTTTGAGAAAGCAGACAGAAAAATTTTGTTGCGAGTTTTTTATACGACCATATATTCATATTAAGTAGTTATTATTAAAAAGTTACATGAAAAAAGTAATAACATTAAAATTACAAATGATAAGTTTTCACTATGAAAATGCTTTTATATAATAACATTTTATGTGACATAGGTAATTTATATTGAAATGTTTGATTGACAGATTATTACTGTATACAGTAATTATAAGATTAATAATTATTAAATAAGATTAGGATTTACATCTTAAATTCTCATCCTGAGAATGAAGGCAACTCGTGTCTATATTTTGTATATAACTTATATGATAGTAGTACTACAAGTTTGATATATATTTTATGTTTATAACTTCTGTTCCCTCTATTGAAGAATAAATGAAAACTATTTTTGAGAAAGCAGACAGAAAAATTTTGTTGCGAGTTTTTTATACGACCATATATTCATATTAAGTAGTTATTATTAAAAAGTTACATGAAAAAAGTAATAACATTAAAATTACAAATGATAAGTTTTCACTATGAAAATGCTTTTATATAATAACATTTTATGTGACATAGGTAATTTATATTGAAATGTTTGATTGACAGATTATTACTGTATACAGTAATTATAAGATTAATAATTATTAAATAAGATTAGGATTTATATCTTAAAATTCAATTCTCATCCTGAGAATGAAGGCAACTCGTGTCTATATTTTGTATATAACTTATATGATAAATTGTCCATTTTTTTCATAGTTATTCAGCAACGAATTCCAACAATCATTGCAGTTTCAGTTGCTTTTCATATTGAACCAAAACATTGTACATTGTTCTACTTTCTATTTCTCGTACTTTACCTGTTAACAATTGACCATTATATGTTATTTTTTACTAATATTATCAAAATTATTTACATTTCAATCGTCGACCTGACGTACATTCTTATAAAGCGAATTTTATATACAGTTTTAATTATATGAAGTTTTCCTACAAATTTTCAACTTTTACATTGTGATAGTAAAAATATGTAATTTACAACTTTATTAAATTACAAATAGCAAATAAATAAATTTTGTTGCTGAAGTTCACCAGCAAATTCAATTAAATTTGATGTTTTATCAATCTAAATAGTATATCATAAATTCCGAATATATTTATGCATATCCATACTTTCTATATAGTGTATTAATTGTTATTAGCAGCAATGGTAGTAAAATTACGAAAAAAATTATAAGACTGCAATTATTGACGATTATTTTTCATTAATCCTCTGAATATCTATAACAATGAATTTATATACTGTGTGATAATGTCAAATATATTCAAAAATTAGCCTGACATATTATGACGGTGTAAGTAATTACAAGACTGATAATTGTCAGAATAAGAGAACGATTTATATCAAAAAGTTTGCATCCAGAAAATGAAGGCAATATGTGCATACATTTCATAGAAAATTTATATGCAAAATTCTGGATTCGTTCATCATTATTCTGTAACGATTTTATATATAGTTGTCTTCCCACATTCATTGCAGCTTCAGTAGCTTTTGATGCTGCATTGCAAATGTCTATGAAAATAATAAATTCAAAAAGAATAAAAACAACAACTACAAATATTTGATACGAACATAGTATAGATAAAGTAGCAATGGTATTTGAAAAACTAAAAATTATATTTGCTCCGAGAGAAACAGTCCAAAGGAACAAAACAGGTGAATAAACCTCTTCCATCTCTTCTGCAATTTTTATGATGTTCATGTAAGTAGCAGGTATAGTGAGTTGAATTTCTTTCCAGTTATTTTCATTTATACGGATGTTTTTCGATAACTGTTCGAAAGCTTCCTCTAATCCCATAACCAATGCTATGAAGAATATGCACATAAAATTTTGAGGGAGTATCAAAAATATTGTATATGAAACTACCAGAGATAATATGATATATACTAAAAGATTTATGGAAACATCCATTCCAAAATATGTTTTTATATTCCAATATTTTGCTACATCTTCATAATCGATAATAAATATGATGAAAATTGAGTTAATTATAATTATTATAGCATGGCTCCAAATTAATACTACTCTAATAGAAATATTTATATCTGTAATATTTTCCTGTTTGTAATATTTTATGATATCAAACAACTTTCTCAAAATTTTCAAAATCCTTTCCTTATTCATCAAAAAACTATAGAAAGAAATTATGATCGTTAAAGTAAGTGATAAATAGGTAATTGTTTTTAATACATTGGACATGGATAAATTATATTTCATGTGTTCCAACATTAAAAATGTAAGAGCAACAAAATAAATTTTCATTGCTAATAATATCATAATGTTATATAAAGATAATCTCTTCTTTTTAAAATTTAGACCACATAGAGCCATACTTTTCAATAATGGTTTCCATGTTCTCATCATATCTTCTACATTTTCTAAATTCTCTTCAGTCTTTATCACTGACTTTAAACACATGATTTGAACTAGAATAAATTCCAAATGTATCTCATTGTATTTTATAAAAAATGTAATTAAAATAAAAAAAATTAAATTTTGTTTAAAATTTAGCTTTACCTTATCTTTTCTTTTTTGTATAGTAAATATGGTACTCTGCATAGAAATGAGATCTAACTTGCTTTAATTATTGACTGAGAAAACTGCTGAAGATTGAAATGCTTGATAGAAAAATTGCGCAGAAAAATATTTATTATGAAAAATAATAACATTTTAAAGAAAATAATTAAATTTTTATTTGTCTACAAATATTAAATTTATTATGTAAACAAATTCAGCATATTTATTAATGAATAAAACAAAAATAGAAACAAATTAAAGATCGATATTTGCAACCAGAATTTCGGAATCAAATGATGAAAATGTAATGGCAAATAGTTTATTCTTTATTCAAAGTCCTTATCGTAGATATTCTTTGAATATTATTATTCAGAATTACAATTAAACCCAAAAAACGATTAAAATTATTAAATATTTCTAGTTATTTTAATAATTTAATTAAATATCTGTCTGTGTAATGTCTGATTTACATTAAAGCACAAGTGATAAGGTGTGCATATTCTCTATTTTTAATATTTTCTAGTTATTTTAATAATTTAATTAAATATTTGCCTGTGTAATGTCTGATTTACATTAAAGCACAAGTGATAAGGTGTGCATATTCTCTATTTCTGAATATTTATCGAAAATCTATAGAATTAAAGTACAGTACAGAGATTTATAAGGTTATCAAAAGTTATTTATTTATTATTGACAATTTTCATATTAATTTTTCTGTGCAGAAAAATTTTTAATTCATAAAAAATGAGCAAAAAAAATCTTTTTTCTACTTAAAAAGTTATTGTGTGTTTTTATATTATAATTACATAAATTTAAAGCATAAAAGATAAATTTAAACTTTCAAACAATATTTAAACTTAAAAGAATTTTAGAATTTTTCTTAAAATCGGTTTTAAGATTTTCTATGAATTTTTTCTAAATAAATCAGTAAATTTCCATAAGTCTGCGATAATAATAACTGAAATAAACTATTGCATTGTTTTATTAATACATGTACTCCTCACTTTACGACCTATCTGCTTAACGACCACTCGCACTTACGACCAATCGAGTTTTGATCTGCAATTCGGGAAATCCCCTTTCTCAGCTTGAGTGTCGGTCAGTGGGGAATGGTGACATGCGCACTGAGCATACTTTAGGCTTGCTTTAGGGTTGATTTAGGGTCAGATTGGGCTACAAGTAGCGAATTGGGCTACTTTTGAAAGTTTAGCGCTACTAAATTTTTAATTTCGCTACTTGCGACTTTTTGGGCTACTTTCAACAGATATATATGTAGGTATATATATGTCTTTTTATGAATAAATTTGAAATTTGTTGCATAATTTTTACAGTTTTATGATTTTACAACGATCCTATATTCCCGGCTCAAGCTCCTCGCTTAACGACGTAGTCGTCGGAACGGAACTCGGTCGTAAAGTCACTGTACCTGTACAGTCACTTTTACAAAAAGCTTTCCCGAGAAAATTCACTTCACCGCAAGCATAAAAAAGTATTGTATATGTAAACACTACTTCTGTTACTAATGCTAGTACTGGTAGTTGTAATTTTCCCATGAACTGACTATGAAAAATTTCTAGTTTTTGGAGTGAAAGTAAAAATTATCATGTGATTACTGGAAAGTTCATGATTAGTAGTCTGAACAAAAACTAGCAAGAGTTGTCATTGTGTTAATTATTATTGTTTCAAATTTAATTGATTTTTCCATCTTTTATTTATACAATAACAATATTTTATACATATGTATGTTATTTTAATAATTCATTTATTTAAGAATTTTATAATGTGATGAAAATGAATAATTATAACAAATAGATTGAAATGAAAAATTTGAAATTTCTTGAAAGTTATATAAAGATTATTTATAAAATATTAAATAGCACGAAAATTATTAAAAATATATCACATATGATCCGTAATACTGATTATTAGAATATAATTGATATTCGAAAATACACTAACATTATCTAAAATAGGTTCAAAAATTCTATGTTTATAAATAATGATGATAAAGTCATTTCTGTTTTATATTATTGATAACAGTCGAATGTATAATTTTCACTATACAATTATAATAATGGAGTAAGAATTTATGATGTAGATCAAGCTCAATTCCAGTTATAAAATAACATCTTCAAATATTGTTTATTATTTTATATTGTAATATTTATTTTGCAACTGTATACTTTTTAAGTGACTCCACTCATATGTTTTTATCAAACTGCTTCAAATATATCAGTATAAATAGAATAAAAAAAGTCGTATAGATTTTTATTTAATCATTATTGTATTATAATTTGAATTCATATATTTATATTTATTTTAATATAATTTTAAAATTAAAAACATTGTTTGAAAGCAAATAACAATACATATATATAGTTATATCTATATTTATCAGAATGCTTTATTTGAAAGATCATTATATTCATATCAGTAATTTATATTAAAATGACAATTATGTTGAAATTTACAAATACTTTTGCATATCTTATACATAAATACTTATAAAAAATCAGCTTCATGAGTAGTTACTGCAAACTAGATATTCTAAACAAATTGGCTTACTCTCATCATATATGTAATAATACCACTAATAATTATCAGAATAAGATTTTGATTTATTCAAACAGTTTCCAACCAGAAAATGATGGCAGTTTTTGTTGGGATTTTATAGAGAATAAAAATAAAAAATAGGATTCATTGATCTCTTTCCATTAACGAATTCTTGTAGAGTTTTCTTTTAGCATTGCCTGCCACTTCAGTTGCTTTAAAAAATGAATTGCAATTGTCAAAACTTCGTGTTCTTTCATTGTTATGTAGTAATGAATTTATGCACAAATCTTCATTTCAGCTTCTGCAGCTTTCGATTTTGAATTGCAAATATCGATGAATCGGAAAAATTGAAACAAATACAGTTATAATAAGTAAGATGCAAAAAATATGTATTATATTCCTTCAGACAACAGTTATCAAATAAAATATATCATTATATATAATATATATTTATGTTGTATAATAATCTCATTGCGGTGTCGATATATTACAACAGCATATATATATATATATATATGCAACTTGCTATTGAACACTAATTATTATAATTTTAAATTAATGATATTATTAATTAATACTGTATTTTTTGAAAACTTATTTAGAAATGACATATAAATTCTAACACTACATGTATTTAGCTTATTTTAACAAAAATATAATGGCTACAATAACTGTATTCTTTAGAATTCAGAATTATTATGATACATAGATCACCACATAGGCAGAGAGAACATAACACAGAGAGTAAAAAAGTGAGTTTGATAAATAAGATATCTCCTAACAAGAAAATCGAGACAAAACCTATCTCTTTAAAAAAACGTATCGCAGGTCTTCTTATGAAGACATTACTGCATATAAATGCATTATGTCAAAATTGTTTCTATACATCTAACAAAGTCGACACATATCATATATACTTAAGAAATTTTTAAAAAATATGTAAACAAATATTCGCTAAAGATTTTCATATAACTTTGGTCGGAAAATAAAAATGAATTTTTCTATTCCCTGTCTAAAAAAAAGAAAATAAAATGTATAGAATTTAAATACAGTGGGTGATCGGTTAACGAACATAACCGTTCAAAGATCAAATACCTTACTTGAATTGTTTATTAACCGATCATCGATTTACTATAGATTTTTATGGGAATTTGATTAATTCGTTATGGAGATCAAAAAATAAAAATTATATAATTTCTT
The DNA here is from genome assembly GCA_000484575.1 of Olivierus martensii. Lineage (NCBI taxonomy): Eukaryota > Metazoa > Arthropoda > Arachnida > Scorpiones > Buthidae > Olivierus > Olivierus martensii. The sequence continues at coordinate 21,321 of AYEL01078083.1, forward strand.
ACTACGTTTATTTATGTGATAACAATAATATATACATACACAATAGTGCATTTTCATCTCTCATGTTTATTTTCCGTTTGTGGGACGTTAAAAAATTTGTCCAATGTCGATTGTCGGCCGAATAGCCGCGTGGTAAAGATTTGGCTTGCTACCCTGGAGGATCCGGATTCAAATCCGGGTCCCACACCACCAGTTTTTCAGGAGGTCCGGGTCCGGTCCGTTGAATTCCATTCTTCAGTCATCCGGTTGACCCCATCATGGGTGCTGGGCAGCCTGTGATGGGCTCTGTAAATGGCCGCCGCCAGATAGAGAATATCCCATGAGTATATGGCGGCATTCGGCCGGATTGGCCGCGTGGAAACGCTTCGGCTTTCCACTCTGAAGGACCCGGGTTCGAATCCCGGGTCCCACCCCTTGAAAATATTTATCATGGGGTCCGGCCGGGCCCGTCGATTCCCTTCCGCCACAATCCTGTTGACCCCTCCGCAGGGGTGAGCAGCCTGTGGAAGGGCTTGTTTCGCCCCGCCACATAGTATTTTACCTGAAGGGAGTATGGCGTCATCTGTTGACCAAAAAAAGATATGGCGGCGTAATATAACTAACCTAACCTAACCTAATCCAATGTCAATTGCTTTTCTCTCTTCTTCAGGATTTTTCGGAAGAGATTAATTGCATTATCGTTATAGAAATCCCCAAGCCTATGGACCTCAAACTGATATTGGTGCCATTCTAAGAAGAAATATTGTAAAAACTCTCCATTACTTCCTTTAATAAATCTTTGATTTGTTTTAAATTGTCTCCGAGTACATTTTAATCGGAAAAAAAACTATTGTTCTCCCATCCTTACCCTGGCGGTTGCAGATAAGATTAGAGGGCACTACCTAATGGCTTGTCCCTTGAAGTAGGAAGAAAAAATGAGAAGAAAGGAGAGCGATGGAAAGATTAGAGATTCCTACCAGGAGAAGTGGGTAGGCACGAGGGGAAATAGGAGAAGAGCATACCCATAAGTCCACGAACGCGCAAGGCCTAAGCCTCTCATTCCTTTAGCATAGTTAAGCCGCCATATCCTCATGGGGTATTTTTTCTGGCAGGAGTCACATATAGAGTCCATCACAGGCTGGCTAACATCCGTGATGGGGTTAACCGGATGGTTGAAGGATGGAATTCAACGAGCCCGGAGCCCTCCTAAAAATTGGAGGTGTGAGCTGGATTTGAATTTGGATCCTCCAGGATGGTAAACCATAGTTTTACCACTCGGCCATCCGGTCGACCAGTGATTCCGTCAGTTCGCGGTTCTCACAATTTGTTCTGTGAGGTGTTCTTTATCCGAATATAAAAATCTTTCGCGAAAGTGTTCGTTATCCGATTTGTTCGTAATCCAAACTGTTCGTTAACTGATCATCCACTGTACAGTAAACGTAATTGCTCTAATAAGTAAATTTAATATTCTTCATTATTTCAGAGGAAAAATTTTCACTAATTCACTAAGTTTGTAGACGTTTCGTTTAAATGGAAAATATTAACAAGTTGGATTCTAATAATAATACTTATAAAGCACATTTCAATCTGAATATTTATTTAGTAGGTATAGTATATCTATATTTATCAGAATGCTTTATTTGAAAGATCATTATATTCATATCAGTAATTTATATTAAAATGACAATTATGTTGAAATTTACAAATACTTTTGCATATCTTATACATAAATACTTATAAAAAATCAGCTTCATGAGTAGTTACTGCAAACTAGATATTCTAAACAAATTGGCTTACTCTCATCGTATATGTAATAATACCACTAATAATTATCAGAATAAGATTTTGATTTATTCAAACAGTTTCCAACCAGAAAATGATGGCAGTTTTTGTTGGGATTTTATAGAGAATAAAAATAAAAAATAGGATTCATTGATCTCTTTCCATTAACGAATTCTTGTAGAGTTTTCTTTTAGCATTGCCTGCCACTTCAGTTGCTTTAAAAAATGAATTGCAATTGTCAAAAGTTCGTGTTCTTTCATTGTTATGTAGTAATGAATTTATGCACAAATCTTCATTTCAGCTTCTGCAGCTTTCGATTTTGAATTGCAAATATCGATGAATCGGAAGAATTGAAACAAATACAGTTATAATCAGTAAGATGCAAAAAATATGTATTATATTCCTTCAGACAACAGTTATCAAATAAAATATATCATTATATATAATATATATTTATGTTGTATAATAATCTCATTGCGGTGTCGATATATTACAACAGCATATATATATATATATGCAACTTGCTATTGAACACTAATTATTATAATTTTAAATTAATGATATTATTAATTAATACTGTATTTTTTGAAAACTTATTTAGAAATGACATATAAATTCTAACACTACATGTATTTAGCTTATTTTAACAAAAATATAATGGCTACAATAACTGTATTCTTTAGAATTCAGAATTATTATGATACATAGATCACCACATAGGCAGAGAGAACATAACACAGAGAGTAAAAAAGTGAGTTTGATAAATAAGATATCTCCTAACAAGAAAATCGAGACAAAACCTATCTCTTTAAAAAAACGTATCGCAGGTCTTCTTATGAAGACATTACTGCATATAAATGCATTATGTCAAAATTGTTTCTATACATCTAACAAAGTCGACACATATCATATATACTTAAGAAATTTTTAAAAAATATGTAAACAAATATTCGCTAAAGATTTTCATATAACTTTGGTCGGAAAATAAAAATGAATTTTTCTATTCCCTGTCTAAAAAAAAGAAAATAAAATGTATAGAATTTAAATACAGTGGGTGATCGGTTAACGAACATAACCGTTCAAAGATCAAATACCTTACTTGAATTGTTTATTAACCGATCATCGATTTACTATAGATTTTTATGGGAATTTGATTTAAAAAAAAGAAAATAAAATGTATAGAATTTAAATACAGTAGGTGATCGGTTAACGAACATAACCGTTCAAAGATCAAATACGTTACTTGAATTGTTTATTAACCGATCATCGATTTACTATAGATTTTTATGGGAATTTGATTAATTCGTTATGGAGATCAAAAAATAAAAATTATATAATTTCTTACTACGTTTATTTATGTGATAACAATAATATATACATACACAATAGTGCATTTTCATCTCTCATGTTTATTTTCCGTTTGTGGGACGTTAAAGAATTTGTCCAATGTCGATTGTCGGCCGAATAGCCGCGTGGTAAAGATTTGGCTTGCTACCCTGTAGGATCCGGATTCAAATCCGGGTCCCACACCACCAGTTTTTCAGGAGGTCCGGGTCCGGTCCGTTGAATTCCATTCTTCAGTCATCCGGTTGACCCCATCATGGGTGCTGGGCAGCCTGTGATGGGCTCTGTAAAGCCCGGTCCGTTGAACCCCATCCTTCAGTCATCCGGTTGACCCCATCATGGGTGCTGGGCAGCCTGTGATGGGCTCTGTAAATGGCCGCCGCCAGATAGAGAATATCCCATGAGTATATGGCGGCATTCGGCCGGATTGGCCGCGTGGAAACGCTTTGGCTTTCCACTCTGGAGGACCCGGGTTCGAATCCCGGGTCCCACCCCTTGAAAATATTTATCATGGGGTCCGGCCGGGCCCGTCGATTCCCTTCCGCCACAATCCTGTTGACCCCTCCGCAGGGGTGAGCAGCCTGTGGAAGGGCTTGTTTCGCCCCGCCACATAGTATTTTACCTGAAGGGAGTATGGCGTCATCTGTTGACCAAAAAAAGATATGGCGGCGTAATATAACTAACCTAATCCAATGTCAATTGCTTTTCTCTCTTCTTCAGGATTTTTCGGAAGGGATTAATTGCATTATCGTTATAGGGATTAATTGCATTATCGTTATAGAAATCCCCAAGCCTATAGACCTCAAACTGATATTGGTGCCATTCTAAGAAGAAAAATTGTAAAAACTCTCCATTACTTCCTTTAATAAATCTTTGATTTGTTTTAAATTGTCTCCGCCAAAAAAAGATATGGCGGCGTAATATAACTAACCTAACCTAACCTAATCCAATGTCAATTGCTTTTCTCTCTTCTTCAGGATTTTTCGGAAGAGATTAATTGCATTATCGTTATAGAAATCCCCAAGCCTATGGACCTCAAACTGATATTGGTGCCATTCTAAGAAGAAATATTGTAAAAACTCTCCATTACTTCCTTTAATAAATCTTTGATTTGTTTTAAATTGTCTCCGAGTACATTTTAATCGGAAAAAAAACTATTGTTCTCCCATCCTTACCCTGGCGGTTGCAGATAAGATTAGAGGGCACTACCTAATGGCTTGTCCCTTGAAGTAGGAAGAAAAAATGAGAAGAAAGGAGAGCGATGGAAAGATTAGAGATTCCTACCAGGAGAAGTGGGTAGGCACGAGGGGAAATAGGAGAAGAGCATACCCATAAGTCCACGAACGCGCAAGGCCTAAGCCTCTCATTCCTTTAGCATAGTTAAGCCGCCATATCCTCATGGGGTATTTTTTCTGGCAGGAGTCACATATAGAGTCCGTCACAGGCTGGCTAACATCCGTGATGGGGTTAACCGGATGGTTGAAGGATGGAATTCAACGAGCCCGGAGCCCTCCTAAAAATTGGAGGTGTGAGCTGGATTTGAATTTGGATCCTCCAGGATGGTAAACCATAGTTTTACCACTCGGCCATCCGGTCGACCAGTGATTTCGTCAGTTCGCGGTTCTCACAATTTGTTCTGTGAGGTGTTCGTTATCCGAATATGTGTTCTTTATCCGATTTGTTCGTAATCCAAACTGTTCGTTAACCGATCATCCACTGTACAGTAAACGTAACTGCTCTAATAAGTAAATTTAATATTATTCATTATTTGAGAGGAAAAATTTACACTTATTCACTAAGTTTGTAGACGTTTCGTTTAAATGGAAAATATTAACTAGTTGAATTCTAATAATAATACTTATAAAGCACATTTCAATCTGAATATTTATTTAGTAGGTATAGTAATGATAAGCAGACTTATATTATTGGAATTTTAAAATTAAAGATATTTTTTTACAAAACAAATAGAAATATTCATTATGAAACTATACAATTGATTAATAAAATATTTCAGAGATGATAATAGTAAATTATATTAAACAAACAACAACTACATTAAATTTTGCAAACACTTTGCTTATTGCATACAGTAATATTTAAAAAACAAGAAATGATTAGCTTCAAGATAAAAATATTGCGAATTAGCTATTCTAACCGGACTGATTTATTATCACGGAGTAAGTAATTACAATACTAATAATTGTCAGAATAAGATTTCGGTTTATACCGAAGAATTTCCAACCAGTAAATGAAGGTAAATCTTGTTGACATTTCATAGAAAGCATAAATAAAAAATTTTGGACTCGGTGATCTTTTTCCACTAACGATTTCTTGTAGAGTTGTCTTCCGACATTGCGTGCAGCGTCAATTGCTTTTGAAACTGAATTACAGTTGTCAGCAAAAAGAAAGAATTGAAACAGGGTCAGATTTGCAAACGTGATGATTCTGAATATCGAAAACTTATGTAAAGAAGCAAAAATTTCTAAAAAGCCAAAAATCATGTTTCCTCCGATAGAAACTGACCAAAGAAACAATATTTTTGAGTAAATATCTTCCATTTTTTCTACAGTTTCAATACTCTTCATATAAATAAAAGAAATATGTTGAATTTCTTTCGGCATACCTTTATTTATAAATACTTCGTTCGATAATTGTTCGAAAGCATTCTCCACTACCTTAACCATTGACGTGAAGAACAAAAACAGAAAATTTTGAGGAAGCATAAAAATAAATATATATACGAAATGAAAAATCAATATAATGAGTATTGAAGAATTTTTTGAAATATCTAATCCAAAAGAACTTTCTATGTTCCAATATCGCTTTATATTTTCGTAGTCTTCATATAGTACGAAAATTAGCGTAACAAATAAAACTATTACAGCATGACTCCAAACTAATACAACTCTAATTAAAATACTTCTATTTTTATTATTTTCTATTTTAGAATTTTCTGTCAGGTCAAGAATATTTCTTGAAACATTCAAAATTTTCTTTTTGTTCATCGAAAAACTGCAGAAAGAAATGATGATTGTCGCAGTGAATAAAAACCAATTGACTGAATTAAATAAGTTAGACGTAGAAAAATGATTATTGATGTAGACAGTTGCTATACGAAGGATTAAAATAAAATAAACTTTCATTACTATCAACAAAATAACATTATGGAAAGAGAATCTCTTCTTTTTAAAATTGAGACCCCACAGAGACATGCTTTTCAATAACGGTTCCCATGTTTTCATCAATTCTTCAGAATTTTCTGAATATGATTCAATTTCTATCACTCTCGTTAAACTCATGCTGAAATTTTATTCTTGAATTGAAAAAATAGAAAAATCATTGTAATTTTTAAAATATAGAATTAGAAGCTAAGTATATGATAAACTTTTTAAAATTAGATTAAAACTTACCCTTTTTAACTTTTGTTATAACCGGTTACTTATGTCATGAGAAAACAACTTGATACCAAAATTGTTTCCTATACACTGATTAAAGAACATTGGTTACTTCTTGGAATTGGTATAAAATGCTCTTCAACTGTTTGACAGGGAATTCATTGGAAAAATAAATATTCAGAGAAATATTGATATTTTTTAACATATGATTAAAATGTTAGTTCTCTGAAGTTATTAAATATACTACATAAAACTAATAATATGAAACTAATAAACTAATATTTCCTAGTCAATAGCATAAAAGAAAGCAGTAGAAATACTAGAATGATTTCATAAAATGTGTTTTGGATTAGGTTAATGTAGTTAAGTGGCCATATCGCAAAAGTGATATACTTTATCTGGCGGCAGCCAATTGTAGAGCACATCAGAGACTTGCAATGTTCATAATAGGATTAACCAGGTTGACGGAAGAAGCTTAATTTGGCGGACCTAGACCCCATCTGAAAAACTGAAAGTGTGGGACTCGGATTTGAACCGTGTTTCAAAGACGTTAAGCCACAACTTTATTACGCTGCTATCCGGCCGAATAAATGTGTTTTGAAAATATTGTACCGTAATGTGTATTGTTAAAATTCGTGGCTTTACAATAATAATAATTATAATAATAATACAATAATAGATATAACAAAGAAAAATATAAATTAAATACTTATATTCGGATAGATTAATTAATATTTTCTGTAGCTTTCTTTGATTTTATAAAAATTTATTCGCTGAATTAATTATAACAGCAAAGGAATCTCAGATAAATTTTTAAAGATGGGTATACAAATTTATTTCAAACTTTGAATGAAAGAATAAATCTTTTAAACTCTTTAAAAAATTATCATCTTTTAAAAATAATTTCAGAAAATATATTTAAGTATATATTAAGGTTAAGTTAGTTTAATTAAGCCGCCATATCCTCATGGGATATTTTGTATCCCATGAGGATACAGAATATCCCATGGGATGACAGCGGCTACTTGAAGAGCCCATCACAGGCTGGCCAACACCCATGATGGGGCCAACGGGATGGCTGGGGTTCAATGGGCAGGGCCCGGATCCCTCCTGAAAAACTGAAGATATGGGATTCGGATTTGAATCTGGGTCTCCCAGGGTGGGCTTTACCACGTGGCCATCCGGCCGACCTGTATACTACGAAATTAAAATAAATATTCTTTAATTCATTTCTATCTTCAATAATCCGATTATATTTTATAGCTTTTCGAAAGAATTTATTAAACGGTACTTGTGAGAAACATATTTTTAATCACCAATTCTTATCTTATGCGTAAAGTAATTATTAGAACATCACGATTATCCATCCAATCCGTTTTCATGTGCCACGTAGAGTTTCTTTGTCCGATATTCAAGAATTTTATTTCTCAGTAGAAAAACCTTGAACGAGTTCGAGTTTGATTCATATCGGATTCACAATGATCTCCGAAGTAGAAATACGTCTTGCCATTTATAAATATAACCATTTGTGCCCTAACTTTGAAAGCTCAAAGTCTTGCGTGTTGCTCTTTTAGAGTCAGGGTACAAAGGGAGACATTAGTTGAGATTCTGTGTTATATCAGAATCCGATAAAATAATGGCTTTGTAACTATACAGTAGTGTTATGGCACAGAATTACATAATAATGAATAGCATCACAATGTTTTAGGAAATCAATTTATCTCTTATAAACTATTGAAAATAAATTATAAATTAATGATTTCAGTACTGTATTTATATTTAAGATACTTTGGTTCCATATGTTGACTAAAAATTTAAGTGTGGAATGGGTTTGTCATATTTTGTCAGAAATTACTTTTCTGGATTAGAATTTCGTATCGTCAAATGCAATCATAAATGGAATAACATAATACTAACTTAGGTTAGGAATCATTAAGTTACACGTCGGCCGGATGGCCGCGTGGTAAAGCTTTGGCTTACCACCCTGGAGGATCCGGGTTCAAATCCGGGTCCCACACCTCCAATTTTTCAGGAGGGGTCCGGGCCCGGCTTGTTGAACCCCATCCTTCAACCATCCGGTTGACCACATCATGGGTGCTGGCCAGCCTGTGATGGGAGCTATTAAATGGCCGCCGCCAGATACAGAATATCCCATGAGGATATGGCGGCGTAATAAAACTAACCTAACGTAACCATTAAGTTACATGATTCCAAAGGAAAATAATGCGAATCACACGCAATTAGTCAAAACCGGATAAGACTCAATGAGAGAGAAGAATACATGTAAATGGATTGTCTCTTGAATAATTGATTTGTATTAATTTTTTAATTAATATATAATCTATTTTCAGCAATCGCAACTAATTCTATCCTGTTTTGCACAAAGTCATCAACTACTGCATTAAGCTGTCAGCTTAATGCAGTGGTTGTGAGTAAATAGCAATATAATATCACAACAATATAATAATGAATGATCAGTATATAATTGTTATGATGACGACAATAATTATTTTTTGAGGAAAGATTAACATTACTGTTACAATTCCGTTATTAGGTTCCAATATAAATCATTCGATAGCTTTCTTATCTTTAATTATCGTTTTTATGAAAATGATAATTAAAAAAGATTACAACGTTTTAACATACGTATAATTAACTTTTTTCACACTTCTTATTACATATGAAGAAATATTTGGTGACGATAAATATTGACTTAACTCCACTTAGTAAAAGTAAGCATTTTTATCATTTTACTAATTCTAATAAGGATCTTAATTAAAGCATTATCTCTAAGAAGTCTGTCCACTTATAACAAGAAAGGTATCAAGCTGATTAAATTATTGATACTTTATTTTCAGTGTAAGAGGAAGTCTGTCCACTTACTTATAACAAGAAAGGTATCAAGCTGATTAAATTATTGATACTTTATTTTCAGTGTAAGAGTTACTTTCAAATGTAGATATGAATGAAACCCTTTAATTCACTCTATATCTTCCTCAGATTGTTTTACCATACCATCACTTGAAGACAAGCTAATAATACCGATCCACTCCATAGATATCCCGTAATAGGATAGAAAAGTAGACTCCTTAAAAAAGATGGACATTCTGAGAATTCATACACAAAGATTTATTATTTTTTGAATCCATAACTGTCTAAATACAGAGAAAAGAATAATGATTATCACACGGCTATCCTTTAATCCATATGGAATATTAAAAATGATAGGATTTTACATGGTTCTCGAAGTGATGGTTTATAGTATTATATCTTCTTATCGTGCCGATGGTTGAGTAATACTGGGAATCCAGTACAACTCAACCATTGGTGCAATAGTTCATACTTTAGTTTATAAAACTAGAGTTCTTAAGTAAGGACAATGTGAAAATGTGAGCTAACAATCTTTCTATGAAAAGGATTTGGAACATAAGTTGTAAATTTTGGAGTTATGGATTATTCCATAGCTTTCTTTGTTTTTAATTATCGTTTTTATCAAAATTAGTTGTAATATCTTAAATTATATAAAATTTACTTTTATTTTCAATCATTTAAAAATGGATAATGTTCAAATTTTGAACTTTCTCCAAATTACTTTTTGAACTATTGATAATATATCAGATAGTCCCGCTATTAAAATGGAATTTGAAATAAGATTAATTAACCCTTTAGATTCGTTAAAATGACGGACATTTAATATTCAGAGGTTTATTCTCATTAGAGAGGAAATAATTGACAAAAAAAATCTTCTTCTGAGGTTTATCTGTAGATCAATTATAGAACTAATTAATGAGTTCAACCAGGTTCTGAAAGTAGGCGCTTATCCATAACTGACTGTTTTTTAATCGGTTCGATAGTTCAGATTAAAATGGCCCACACTATCTAATAAATGAAATTGAAACTATACTGTGAATGATAATTTATTATAAAACAGTACATACAAATTTGCTTAATAGCAAATATTTATAGGCTAACAATTAGAAATAACATTTTTCTAAAAATTTTTTAAAAATCCAATTAGATATCCAAAATAATCAGACACCTCTGGCAAAGAAAATACTCAATAGGTACAAAATTACATAAAATCCTAATAAACGTTCAAATAATGTTCAATAGAAAACGTAATTCACACAAATCAATTTAGAATGTTGATCAGAAACTACAATAAAAGTAAGTAACATCATGAAACAAAAATCTTATTATATATCATAAATGAAAACATAAGGAATATCATTGAATATGCAGACAAACTACGATTTACAGATACAGAATACAAGTAATCCTTGAAATATGATATTCAGTTCGAACACTGAGTCTTAAATCAAAGCAGTCAGAAGCTAGAAATGTCCAAAATTTATGGATTTCCCATTATTGATATTTATTATTAATGGTAATTTTAATGGTATATATTTTAATGGTATATATATTATATTCTAGAATCTAGATGAATTTTTTATTTTAACCAAGTTGACTTATTATCACAGTGTACGTAATTGTCAAACTAATAATAGTCAAAATAAGATTTCGATTTATACCAAACAATTTCCAACCAGTAAATGAAGGTAATTCTTGTTGGCATTTTGCAGAAAACATAAATAAAAATATTTGAATTCTTTGATCTTTCTCCGTTAACGAATTCTTGTAGAGTTGTCTTCCAATATTGCGTGCTGCTTCAGATGCTTTTGAAACAGTATTGCAACTGTCAGCAAAAAGAAGGAACTGGAATAGTGATAGAAATGTAAATAAAATATTTTTAAATATCGCAGAATTAGATAAAGAAGAACAAAACGTTAAAAAACAAAAAATTGTATTTCCACCGATAGTAACTGACCAAATAAATAATATTTTTGAGTAAATGTCTTCCATTTCTTCTGCGATTTCTATAATCTTCATGTAAATAAAAGGTACGACTCGAATTTCTTTCCAGATCATTTCATTTAAACTTATTTTCTTTAATAACTGTTTGAAAGCATTCTCCAATCCCATAACCATTGATGTGAAAAATAAAAATTGAAAATTTTGAGGAACTATAAAAAGAATTATATGAATCAGTTGAAATAATAACATAATAACTAATGAATTATTTTTCGAAATAATTGTTTTGACAGAACTTTGTATGCTCCAATTTTTTTCTATAACTGCATCGTAAAAGAAGAAAATTAAGGTAATAGATATGAGAATTATGGCATGGCCCCAAACTATTACAACTCTGATGAAAATATCCTTATTTTTAATCTTTTCTATTTTATGATTTTCTATCAAGTCAAGAATCTTTGTGGAAACATTCAGAATTCTTGTTTTGTTAAGTAAAAAACTGCACAAAGTAATAATTGTTATTAATGTGGATGATAATATAGATATTTTATAAAAAAGTTTAGATGTAGACAGTTCGTTATTAAAGAATACAGTTATTATAAGAAATAAAAAAATAAAATACATTTTCATTACTATTAATATAACAACATTATAGAAAGAGAACCTCTTCTTTTTAAAACTGAGACCCCACAGTGCCATACTCTTCAATAATGGTTTCCATGCATTCATAAGTTGTTCGGCATTTTCAATATATTCATTAATCTCTCTCACTTTCGTTGAACTCATGGTTAAATTACTAAATTCTTAAGTCGAAGCAAGCAGAATATTACTGAAATTTTTAAAATACAGTATTGAGTTAAATGCAAAAGTATTCAATAAATTTTAAAACTATATTAGAACTTACTCTTATATATCTTCTCTTGGTTATAGAATTTGTTCTGAATAAATAATGTCCTCTGGAAACAACGTGACTGTAAAATTGTTTCCTATGTATCGGCTGAAGTAAACTGGTTATTTCTTGGAAACGGTAAAAATGTTATTCCAACATGTGACAGAAAATTAAACAGCAAAAGTAAACATTGAGGAAAATATTAATTTCTTTTTTAATCAAACGGCTGAAAAGTTTTAATATGTAATATGTAAAGAAACTAGCATTTCTTAATTATTAAAATACAAAAAACAATGGAAACTTTCAGAGGGAAATATGTTTTGTTAATAGTGGATATTGTAGTAATATGGGTTGTATAAATATTTGTCTAAAGAATAATAAAGAGGAGAACTATTCCTTCATTTAAATTCTTTTTAAGTTATATTATTATATATAGAAAACATATTGTAATTTTCTTTAAAATTAAAAAAAAAATTGTTCATTTATATCAGTTCTGAATAGGAGAGTAAGATAAAATTCAGTATAGCTGAAAATATAAAACACTTTCCTTTCTTGCAAATTTCAAATATTTATATTAAATATTGTAGAGTCAGCGAAAAATATTAAATTTCTTTTAATTAATACTCGTTAAACTATTTAAAAAAATGTGATAAATGAATAACACATGCATATATATACATGAACCAACACACCATGTATATATTTACACGAATCAATTTGGTCATATTTGCCATGTCCATAACTTCGGCTTCCGGTTAAGCTAGTAAAATGAAAATTGTAAATGTTATTAAGCTTTATTCCTTCACAACCCTGTAAAAATTTCAACTTTTAATATCAAAGTGTCTAGTAGGTAGAGACCTCAGAATATCGCAGATTTGGGCACTGACTAACTCATCAAAATTATATAGTACTTCCCATAGACGTAGAAACTTGAAATTTAGAACAAGTATAGGTCTTAGGATATAGGTAAAGGGTAAATTCTGAAAATGCCAATTTTTCGATTATTTTATGCTTTATTTACTTCACCGTAAGCGATTGAGCGCGTCGCGTCGCATCGCATCTGGCCGTGCGGCGTCGCATAGAAGTCATTTTAATAAATATATACATGCATTCATTACATTAATGCATGTATATATTATGCGTACAAAAAACAAGATATAATTAATTAATTAATTACGTAAGTTTAATAATTAATTACATAAATTTGGTCACATTTTATTCTCATGTGGTCAAGCTTACGTAGCACTCTCCAGAGTTAAAACGCTAAGTAGAGTTCATCTAATCAACCTTGACCCAAGTCAAATCAAAGCACAAGAAACTGAAATTGTAGAATATAATAGACTCAGATCTTTATATCGACCTGACTTGGAGAAATTTACATTAAAAACAAATAAAAATAGAATTAGAAAAGTTAGGGATCGTGAGTGGGCTATACGACCCAATGTTGCAGACGTACAAGTAAATAACAGTTGTCAAACAATGTGGCGCTGAATCGCAAACGCAACACGAAACAGAATCAAGATACAAGAAAAAAAATTTAAATAAGCCCGTTTATTCATATAAATTCAACACAATGTGGTCTCTTCCGTCATTTACCTGATAAGTTTTACAATTTTATTAAGTAATTTAGCTATCTTAGATTACTATTTATTTATCATGTTGTTTCATATAATAACTTAACAAAAAGTATTCAAATATCTCACCAAAATCATAATTGTGAAAAATGGCCAAGTTCTTTCTACAGTTTGTTTGGCCACCAAAATAGTAGAGATCTAAAACAGGTGCCAAGTTCCATTCCAACCCCAATGTCGGAAAATGGGATTTAAATAATGAAATAAATTCAATACAGTGTCACTTTCAGGCTTTTACTTGGCAAGTTTTTGAGTTTATATTAAGTTATTAGCCAGTTATCATAGATATTAACATTTCTTAAGTAAAAGCCTGAAGTTGTGACACTGTATTGAATTTATTCCACTATTTAAATCTCATTTTTCGACATTGGGATTGGAATGGAACTTGGCATCTGTTTTGGATCTCTACTCTTTTGTTGGCCAAACAAACTGATAGAATAGAAATATTGTCCATTTTTCACATTTATATTTTTGGTGAAATATATTTATACGGATTCAGCAATATATCTTGAACTTATAAAATGTTAACTAATTAATGATATAGTCTCTTTTGTCATATTTATGTGAGAAGTAATGCTGAAAACATTTTAACTCATAGTCTATATAAATATAACTAGTTAATGGGAAAATGTCCTGAAAGGGCAAAGAAAAGGTGAATATACTTGAAGTCTCAAACCTCGAAAAGAAGTGTACAAGCATCAGGACAGTGTAGTAGATTTTCTCAGTATAATGCAAGTCTTCGAAATGTCGCCCCTTAAATGTCAAATTGTATTTTGATTTCGATGCTTAGCCTGCTCCTTACGGTGCCGCCTGATGCGGCCGCCTCTCCGTATCATAGCACGACACGGCCCTGATAAGCATCAATACGAAACGTACAAGACTTAATGTTGATTTTTAAAGCTGAAGTATACTTTAACCCCTGAACTTGGAAAAAAATCTTTTCACAAAAAAAGAATATTCCGCAGTATCGCTTATAAAAACTAAACTCCTTGCTGCTTACTAACTCTATAATATTTCATGTGAACGTCTATGTACAATTGAATGAATCGTCAGAGATAGATTTACAGCCCAGATCAAATTATTGTTGGGTTCCATTGCATTACTCAAGGAAGTAATGCAGTGGAACCCGACTGAATTTTACACAGTAAGGCATTACAAATTATCTCTGTGATAAATCTAAATTAGAAAATTTAAAGGGCATTACCTCTTCTGCAAGGAAAAAAATTCGTTCTTTGTTTTTAGTGTGTCTGTGATTTGCAGTGGAACTAGGGTTGCCATATCTAGCTGGGACCTCGTCGGGACACTCTGAGATGGGGGTGTAGAAATGAAGTAAAAAATTTATTTAATATAATTACTTTTTATTTGGAACACAATTACATGGAACTTGTTGCGGCAGAAGTAGTTCGTACACCATATTTTTCGGAAGATTTCACATCCGTCCCGATATATCGGGACGGATGGCAACCCTAAGTGGAACACAACTTCATTTTGATTTGGACTATGAACCTGTATCTGGCGGTGCATAGAAGCTAGTCTGAAACATTATAGAGTTAATAAGCAGCAAAGGGTTTAGCTTCGTAAGCGATGCTGCGGAATATACTTTTTTCTGATGAATAGATTTCTTCCAAGTTCAGAGGTTAAAGTATACTTCTGGTTTAAAAATTGACTTTAAGATTTTATTGTATTATAGAGTTAATAAGCAGCAAAGGGTTTAGCTTAGTAAGCGATGCTGCGGATTATACTTTTTTTTGATGAATAGATTTTTCCAAGTTCAGAGGTTAAAGTATACTTCTGGTTTAAAAATTGACTTTAAGATTTTATTTTTCCTATGATTCTCTACTAATGCACTAAGTGTGAAGAAAATCGGTGAGTGAAACGTCTGCCCTCTCCTTGCTAATTAAAAAAACTTTATTACATTGTGTACGCAAACGACATATGTGCTAAGTAGGCTACAGTTCTTTGTTAATAATATGTACTTCCTGCATACGTACAGTAATTACAGTCAAGCAAACAAGATACTTTGTGTAAGCAATTAAATAAGCAGCATAAAAATCACATACGTATAATCACAAACTACATATGTACTATAGCAATAATAGCCAATTGCAAATGTCATTTGACTTCTTTGTTATTATATATATACCGTGTGAATTGCAAAGATACATGTGAGATGTATATAGTACCAAAAATAGCAAAAGCACGCAATTTCAACAGTTAAACTATAATTTTAAATGTTAGAATACATTAGGTATGAGTTAACAGGTTAAAAATATCAAATTCGTTCTCAACATGGCCGAAAATCCATTCCTACACCTTTCATCATTTGAATAAAAAATTTAATTTTGCAATTGGATTACTGTACGCATAGGGTAACTCGCCGATTGTAACAAATTCGTGATCACGTGGCCGAAAATCTTAATTCTACGTTTTCTCATTTAATCTAATAAATTTCTGCTAGATTACTTAAAAACGAAAAGAAAAAAGTTTGTGCTCAGGCAGATTTGAACCGCCTGTCGCTATACTTCATGAGGTCGGGTCATTCCATAAAAAATCAGGTTAGGTTAGGTTAGGTTAGTTTTATTACGCCGCCATATCCTCATGGGATATTCTGTATCTGGCGGCGGCCATTTATAGCTCCCAGCACAGGCTGGCCAGCACCCATGATGGGGTCAATCGGATGGTTGAAGGATGGGGTTCAACAGGCCGGGCCCGAACCCCTCCTGAAAAATTGGAGGTGTGGGACCCGGATTTGAACCCGGATCCTCCAGGGTGATAAGCGAAAGCTTTACCACGCGGCCATCCGGCCGACATAAAAAATCAGCAAAATTTAAACAAGTGGTTGCTGCATGATTTTTGATTTTGATGAATTTTGCCATGTTGTTTATGTATATTCCTCAAAGGCCAAAAGTATTATTATTTACTTTAAAAAAAATTTAATTTCTGAGATATGTTTAAAAAAAATTAATTTCTGAGATATGAGAAAGAATATGTATGGAGGTCAGACTAAAAAATTTCTGAAAGAAAGAATATGTATGGAGGCAGACTAAAATTTGTATACACTCACACCTGCTTTTGTGCGGGGATAGGGACCGCACAAAAGAAATCGCATAAAAAATATCCTGAAACTTCGTAAGCAGCTATAAAATATATTATTTGCAACAATTTAGAAAAAAAAAATTTATGCGGTAAATAGGGACCGCATAAAAAAGTCCCACATAGAAAATATGTATTTAGAAAAAAAAATTATGCGGTAAATAGGGACCGCATAAAAAAGTCCCACATAGAAAATATTGTAATTCAAAATCCTCAAAAACCTCATGATGTAGCTAGAAATTGGTTATCCAAACAAGGAAAAATTGGAATTTACACACCGGAACATTTTTCCGTCAATAGTATGTATTTTTTTACTACGTTAATCACAGGACGATTATCAACTACTATTACTAGATGGCGCAATATGTACAAGAATAGTAATATCAAGTGGGCCACGTGTTGGATTCTTTTTAATTTGAATGTTATTTTGACAGCCTTCTGTTGCTTTCTTTTTAAATTACATCTTTTACTTAATTTTTATTCATAATATGCATTTGACAGAATTTTTTTAATCTGCCGCACAAAAAAAATCGCACATAAACAATCGCACAAAAAAATTCACACAAAAAAGGACCGCATAAAAATAGCTTTGACTGTATTTTGTACTTTTTATAATCGCCTATAGTTTTTTTATGTGATTAGTACCGAGAAGTGGAATAGGTATCACTTAAAAGCATATAAAATGAGGTTTCAACCTGGTATATTTTGTTTAAAAAATTCTAGGATTAACTAATGTTTTGACACTCCAAACTCTGTAGAGGAAGATTGCATTTTTCCGTAACTTAAGAATTTTTAACATTAACACAAACAGAGATAACAAAGTTTTTTCTTAATCTCTCATTACCCAAGCATAAGTAGTTTTATAATAAAAATTATGAACCTTATTCTTTTATTCCTTCATATTAAAAAAATGGTCAAACCTGGAAAAAATTTTAAATTTACCAAGATTGAAGATAAAAATTTCTTTGTGGGAGTGCCGCAAAAAATCTGAAAATTTTGTGGTTTATACTACATCTAACATAGATTGAAATAGTATCAAATTTGAGTTTGGATTTTCTTCCATTTTTGTGGGAAACGTAATCAAACTCAGGGAAAATGCAATTAATATTCCATATTAATATCATCAGAAGTCCCAGTAAAATATATCTGGCAGATATTTTTATTTCACACCACTTTTGAAGTTAAGTAACTCTTTCTTATGATTAAATAAATTTGAGCTATTATTTCTTAATTTTTGCAATTTTCTGTTCAAACAGCAGAAGAGTCCATTGTTGCTATATAAAGTGTTGCCAGATAGTTTGAAGAAAATTGCAAAAATTAATAAAAAAAATATCAGAATTTATTCAATCATAAGAAAGAGTTACCTAACTTCAAAAGTGGTGTGATTAAAAATATCTCCCAGGTATGTTTTACTCGGACTGGGATTTCTCTTGATATTAATATGGAATATTAATTGCATTTTCCCTTAGTGTGATTACGTCTCCTACAAAAATGGAAGAAAAGCCAAACTCAAATTTGATACTATTTCAATCTATGTTAGATGTAGTATAAACCACAAAATTTTCAGATTTTTTGCGGAACTCCCACAAAGAAATTTTTATCTTCAATATTGGTAAATTTTAAATTTTTTCCAGGTTTGACTATTTTTTTTAATATGAAGGAATAAAAGAATATAAAAGAATAAGGTTCATAATTTTTATTATAAAACTACTTATGTTTGGGTAATGAGAGATTAAAAAAAAACTTTATCATCCCTGTTTGTGTTAATGTTAAAAATTCTTAAGTTATGGAAAAATGCAATCTTCCTCTACAGAGTTTGGAGTGTCAAAACATTAGATAATCCTAGAATTTTTTAAACAAAATATATAAGGTTGAAAACCTCATTTTATATGCTTTTAAGTGATACCTATTACATCTCTCGATACTAATCACATATAAAACTATAGGCGATTATAAAAAGTACAAAATATACAAATTTTAGTCTGCCTCCATACATATTCTTTCTCATATCTCAGAAATTAAATTTTTTTTTAAATAAATAATAATATTGATTCTTTGGAAATATACATAAACAACATGCTATAATTCATCAAAATCAAAAATCATGCAGCAACCACCATTGGCTAATTTAAAATGGAATGATAAATAATAATATTGATTCTTTGGAAATATACATAAACAACATGCCATAATTCATCAAAATCAAAAATCATGCAGCAACCACCATTGGCTAATTTAAAATGGAATGGCCCGGTCGTAAAACCCTCGATGTTTCGAAAAATTTCGCCGAACTTAACGTTGAATAAAATCCGTTATAAACAAGATTTTTCAAAACTGAAAAAAGGTCTACCGAGATTTTCAGTCGCACAAAAACGTCAAAAAATTTCAGCAATTTTACGCAAAAATTGAAGCTTGTATAGATTGTCTAACATGTGAAAATTCGACATCTATTTTTCTTTACAATACGCTTACAATACGAATATATTTCGATGTGTTATATACCATGCTGTTCGGCTCATTAATACAAATCGACTGATACCATTCATATCAAAATCGGAGCAATATTAAGTCAAAAATTTACCAAAAGAGGTTTATGGCAACGTACACTTACAGTATGATTTCGATCAATGCATTATACATCACATTATGCGCCTCACTAGGAGGAATCGAATGGTGCCATACATTGCAAAATTCGAGTAATATTGACCGACTTTTTAAGTCCCGAATATGCCGTTTATGAAAATTTCGCGGTGGTACACTTACAGTATGATTTCAATCAATGCATTATACATCACATTATGCGCCTCACCATGAGGAATCGAATGGTGCCATACATTGCAAAATCCGAGTAATATTGACCGACTTTTTAAGTCCCGAATATGCCGTTTATGAAAATTTCGCGGTTTTTGACCCTTTGCGAAGCGCCATTGTGGTTTCGTGAAACCAAATTTTTTCAATATCCTACACTCACCCAAACGGTCATTTATGAAAAAAGTGCAAGTAAATCGGCCCAGTAGTTCCTGAGAAACACTGCCGTCAGCACCCCCTAATGTTAAATGAATGTGTCAAGTATGTTAGAGGTAGCGCTATCGCGCTACTTTGATTTTGGATAAAGAAAGAAATTTTTGTTTAATTTTATTACTATGGGATTTATTGCACTTATGATATTGATATAAATTAGTAAAAATCGAATTAATACAGAAATTTATTTAATTTTCTACATTTGACAATATTTTGCACACTTCTACTGCCTATACTAATGTACGTGTAAAACTACTAACATAATAAAGCCATTCTTACAATATTACGATTTTTAGGTACTTTAAATCTAGCTAGACACACAAAATTTACATTTTTTCATCAGATTTGATTAAAAAAATAGAAATTAACACAAACAAACTATATTATCTACGCATCCATTTGAATCAATTACGATAAAGTAGTTTTATTAACTTCTTTAAACATAAATATACTTGAAATATCTGAAAATGTAATAGAAATCATATATTTTTTAATTAAGCTAAACTATTTTGTAGTTTATTAATGATAAAAATTACGAGACTTGTGAAAATTTTATTTACCAATTCTCTCTTAACCGATATAACTAAACTATCAATCTAAATGAGATGAATCTATAGAAAATTATGTTTCTCATTCAAAATTGTAAACGTCAGATTAGTTTCATTCCGTTTGAAGCAATTAATAATCCTGTATTCTATGAATTTGTAATTTGATACTGTTGAATTACACATAAATTGCCAAAATGAAAAATCGGATTAAAACGAATTTTAGCAATCGGAAGTAATTTATTTATTATGAGAGCGTTATTTCAATATAAATAATCAGAATAAATAAAATAAGGAATAGCGCTATCCATCAAGTAATATTAGAAGCTTAATTCTTAATTAATAATAACTGAAGAAAAGTTTTAATCAGGGATCCAACCGGGCAACTT
Source organism: Olivierus martensii (assembly GCA_000484575.1). Taxonomy (NCBI): domain Eukaryota; kingdom Metazoa; phylum Arthropoda; class Arachnida; order Scorpiones; family Buthidae; genus Olivierus; species Olivierus martensii. Next base: position 42,201 of record AYEL01078083.1, read on the forward strand.
CCCAGTAACTCCATATTCATACAATTAATACTTCATTATAGAGAAAATGCACACTATACAATTATATAGTCGCGATTCTCACACTTATTAATCGAATTAGATCTAACGATATGCTGTCATATCCCGGTGTTTTTTTATTCAATGATCTAATCACCTTCAGCACTTCAGTTTCTGTTGTTTCCAAAAGAACCAGAGAATTTTTTTTGACTACATGTTTTATCAAGTATTTCTTTGTTCAAAAATCTGTGAGTATTTTTCTGCAGACCTACATCCGAAGCAAACCCACCATTATACTCGTAGTAAGATGCAAACGCATTTGCGACATCAACAGCAGTATTAAAAACCTTATCAAGATATTTTATAGATCAATAGGCTTGGGGATCTCTACCACGACAATGCTATTAATCACACCGAAAAATCCTGAAGGAGAGAGAAAGCAATAGATATTGGACAGATTCTTTATCGGAAAATAAACATATAAATTAAAATGCAAGATCACGTATGTATATATTACTGTTATTTATAAATAAACGTAGAAAGAAATTATGTAATTTTTTATTTATGTTTTTTGGGTCTCCGGAACAATTTAATCAAATTCCCATAAAAACCTATGGTAAATCGATGATCGGTTAAAGAAAAATTCGGATAACGAACATTGTCTTCGAACGGATTATGTTCGTTAACCGATCACACACTTGTATATAGTCAAATGTTACGCTATGTTAACCTATAAGAAGATCGCGACAGCGCTCCCTTCGCGTCGCTAACAGATTCGTAGCTCTATAAACCTGTATTCGAGTGTGGTCCCTTCTTCAGTTAAGGCGGTGACACATTGAACGCGATGCGAAGCGAAGCAAAATTGACAGAAAAATTTACATCCTTCGCTTCGAATTGCACTGCGTCACAGCCTGTCTGTAAACTGTTTCACTTTGAGATGGCAGTGACGTCACGAATGAAGCGGTTATAGTTCGTCCGTGAGAAGAAATATTGATCAAAATACTTTCACGTTTAAAGTTTCAAAGTCTCATTGCAATCGTAATTCATATTTTTATTCTCGATATTATAAAAAATTCTGATGATACAGTAGAAAAAGACGAAATTGAAAAAATTTCGTAATCGAGAATATTTGTATTCGAGATTATTCTAAATGTAAGATGTCTTGCGTGTTGTTCTTAGGCGAAGAATAATGAGAGAGGAAACAGTTTACGGCTGATTGGTTGAACCGAATCCGGATAAATCAACAATTTACATCATAGACTTGTTAATGGAATTAACCGGCGTGTCAGTAAGAATTGCCTTTCATGATAAGTCTCTCATATTTTTAAAATATCATCGCAACATCAACGAAATTATGACTTCACTGATCTAAGAGGAAAGTTTTTGTCTTTGGCATTTAAAAACAGACGTAAATCCTTTCAAACATTGTTAATTAAATTAATTAAATGGATTCAGCAATCTACTGTACTTCACGATTTAAAGAAAGAAAGTTAATATATAATTTTAAAATATTTTTCTCGATCATAGAATTCAGATGATGCAATTATCGCCCACGATTACTCGACGCATTAAATGCACGTAGGAAGTTTGAATGCGAAAACTATGTTAACATTTCTTATGCGGTCTTATATCGAGATGTGATGATTGCATTCCAAACACCGCATTATAAAGAGTGTAAGCTATAATTGTATTTTGAATATGTATAATATAGCATTAATATTTCACGATAAACACTATAATTAGTGAGAAAGATGATAACTATAAGCCATATAGGATTTCCAAAATAAATTAAGATTTTTCGTAATAGAAATCTTTATATATTTTAATTATGTTCTTGCAGAAGTCATCATTCGATTCTTGAATAACAGTCAGTTGTTGCTATGGTCCGATCGATATAACAATAAATTTAAATATAATCGATATGCTGTATATGGAAACAAACTTCTCTGAAGATTTCCAAATCAATAATCAATATGTGAAATAATTATATTAGACGATTTAATATTATAAAAAGAAGTCATAACCGAAATCAAAATTCACAGCCTTTAACCATTTACAGAGAATATAAATTATAAAAATCATTACAATTAAATCTAATATATAGAAAAACATGCAATTAAATATTTTCAGTAGATTTCAGTGAGCAATGTATTCACCGATCAATATATCAAAAATCAGTCTATATATAAAAAATTATAAATTATAAAAATATCTTCATAATAATAATCATTTTTCACAAGAAATTATCTTATTAAATGGCTATTATTTTTGTTTCGTTTTCAAGTATTATGTGGAATTATCTGATTTCGAAGAAAATCGATATTTTTCCCAATTTTCTAATGTAGTCAGTCAATATCAACATGGAAACGGAGACTTGATTCTGTATATTTAGATAAACAGAAACCATTATTAGTTGAAGAGGACTTCGTTGCTTCTTAATAATCGTGATGGCTGAGACAACGTAGTTTCACTATTTTCTTTGGGTATATTTTATCGTTTTTTTGCCACCAGAATCGATTTAGATGGTTTAACATATGACTGATACGAAATTTTCTAAATTGATAGAAATCTGATCGATGTTTGATTAACTTTTGAAAGCAAAGCGTTACATAACAGATTATTGGAATTTATCAAAAATTTTATTAACTTTTTAATTAGTGTCGCAATGAATAATTATCCTAACTCAGGAATCTGTTTGAGATGTTTCTTGGAACCGAGTATCTCCACAGCAATGATATTCGGGTTAGAGATTTTTGGTCCTTGCAAATGTCAAAATCGGAAAGTTTATAGTTTCCTTGGTGAAAATTTAAAATATTATTATTTCCAAATTATAGATTTTCTTTTATGGGAACATTTCTTGTTGTTATTTTTGCAGTTAATGCCGACCATTGGCCAGAAAATTCCTTGTGTTGGTGTATTTGATCTTCTCGGAAAGAATGCAATTTTCATGAAAATCACGCTTACTCTTTTGGCTTTTGCTGTTGCAATAACAATAACGTTAGTCAGAAGAAGTCAGATCGGTTCCTTTATCAAATTGAGAAATTTGAATAATGCAGATGAAGATCGTTTGTCAATAATATTTGATAACCTCCGATTTTTCTTCATGACCTTTTTTGTTATTATAAATTTAATTTTCCAAATATTGATTATTGTAGTTTTCTATTTTGGCTACGATTCCAGAAATTCCATCCCTTACGAAGGACTCGTCTGCAGTGTAGAAGTGAATATTTGGACAATATTAATTAGTGGTGCTATGTATAACTTCTGTTTCATATTATTGTCCGTGATTATTTTCATTAAACAATCCTTTTTGAGAATATCCGCAAATCTCTTGTCATTAAATTTAGAAAGCCGTGATTCTGAATATGAGGTAGGAACAATAATGATTCGGCATGCAGATTTGTGGGCATACGCAGAACAATTTAATTCAAACTTCAATTTTCCACTTACAATAATATATTTTATATTCATGCTAGAAACTGGCCTCGTCTACTACAACAATTTATTTGTTGAAATGACTTATGAATTAAAATGTGTAAACATTTTATGTTTCATAGCTTGTTGCATTGCTTGTGTTATGTGGGCTGTTATGTTTTCTTCGTTAACGGCTGCGGTAAGTTGTTTGTTTATTCATTAATTTAATATATGGCCATAACAAAATGAGAATTCTTTTAGATGCAGAATTCTTTTCAAGAAATTAGAAGATTTGCTGCATGTGAATTTAGTTTGGGATTCAAGCTGAAAGTAAACATTTTTATTCTTTTATAGTTGTGTAATATTCTTGAATATTATATAATTTATATAAAATTTAAAACAAAAATAGATTTTGAATTTCATGAAGAGATTCGGGAAGATATCCTTATGTTTTACATTGTGTGGATACATATACGTTACCAAGAAATTTCCATTCGAAGTGATTAAGTTCAAATTACATAGTCATTTTCATAAATATTTTAAAATATTTTGATTGAAAATAATAACTCTTTTCTGTTTTATAGATGGGAAGCACTTTGTACTCAATATTTGATGGTCTGTACAATCTCCGAGAAGTCAAAAAGATATCAGGAAAATGCGAAATGGGTTCCATTTTGAATCAGACAGATATGTTCTCAGCAATGAAATTCGTGAAATCTTCAATTTTTTGAAACAGATATCATATTAGTTAAATTAACTGTATCAGAAAAGAATTATTAAATTAAACTGAACATAAATTGAGAAATTATAATTTTAAGCAGTTTCTCTAACATAGATTATGGATAGCTTTCTTATCAGTTAACATTTTCCAAGTTAAAAGTATATATCCTACTCGAATTATGTTCGCATCGACATACGCAAAATATAAGTATCTCTCTAATAACTATCCCTAAAACTGTCATGCAGTTGCGTGAACTGTGTTTGCGACTAAGCAAAATAGATGACTATTCATAAGGAAAAAATTATTATTAATAAGGTTGTATATTGATGATTTCTCGATTTCTATGCTCAATTAATCGTTTATCCCAAATTTCGGGATAGATAAATACAAAATTAATTAATTTTTCTTTTAAATGCGTTATTCTTGCTTATTAAAGGCATCCATGTTGGAAACAAAAGTGATGTAGGGCAGATTGAGCAGGCGCATAATAATAGCGAGAAGCCGAAAGCCGCGAGAAGTATCAAACCGAGTTGGATGTAAGCGAGAAGAAGTACTTGATTGATCTCTCTCGCAAGATTTCTCAGCTTTTGCTCATGCATAGTTGCACTCTACGAGAGCGATAAAGCCAGAAATATCTCTCTCGCTGCTAAATTCACGTCTGCATAGCCGCACTCTAAGGATGAGGCTATACAGACGCGAATTTAACTGTGAGAGAGAGATTTCTGGCTTTATTGCTCTCGTTGAGTACAACTATGCACTAGAGAAAGCTGAGATATCTTGCGAGCGAGAGCGAGAAGGTACTTCTCGTTACATCCAACTCGGTTTGATATTTCTCGCGGCTTTCGGCTTCTCGCTATATTATGCGCCTGCGCAATCTCTCCGACCTCACTTTCATTTCCAACATGAATGCCTTTAATAAGCAAGAACAATCGTATTTAAAAGAAAAATTAACTAATTGTGTATTTGCTAATCCCAAAATTTGAGATAAGCGATTAATTGAGCATAGAAATCGAAAAGTCATCAATATACAACATTATTAATAATAATTTTTTTTTTCTTAAAGAGTAGTCGTCTAATTCTATCCATTTTTTTAGTCGCAAACACAGTTTACGCTACTGCATGATAGTTTTAGCGATAGCTATGAGAGTGTGTGTTATATTTTGCGATAAATTTGTTTTCTCGCCTTGCTGGCTCTCAGCAAACTTTTCGCACTCTCGCGTCTGCATAGCCGCACCCTAAGTCTTCATTCATCAAGAATCGTGTCAGTTAAACAAGGCGGTAGCTGGTTGGTATGTCACAGAAATACAGTCGGTTAGATATGCAAATTAGGGCAAGTAAAGTTGAACCAGATTTCAAAACGAAATAAATTACTGTCAATCTTCCCTAAAATTAATTAGGTATCTTATGCAATTTGAGTTGATAACAACGAAAATTCTGGTTAATTTTCTCTTTGGAATCTAAATTCACTTAACATCAATAACAAAAAATAAATATTGTTCAGTTGAGATGTAATTAATTAAATTGTAAAACTAATTTCTCTTTTATGTTACTGTATAGTGATAAATGGAATTTAAGTAATGACAAGAGCATAACGTACAATGAAAAGAAAACTAAAGGTAAATTAATTTCATATGTATGAATTCTATATTATAACTGTGGAGCCTTCAGGATGAATCAGGCACAGGTTTAAGCCTTAAATGCTTTAGTCAGAATTTCTGACACCAGCTGGGTTTGAGTGTGTCCCAATAACACACTTTGATTCTGGCCGAAAAACGCGGTTGTGGCCGTGAGTAAGGATGGGGCAGGAGGGCCAGTAGACACAATAAGTCACACAATTCAAATTAACATTAATAATAAACATTTAATGAGAGAGATTCCTGTACAATATCGTACATGTTAACAGTTCAATACATCGGTGGGAAGAATAAATACCTTGTCGTTGAATTCCTGACGTTGATAAGACGATGGTCTATGGCGACTAAAAATGTCGATGCTGAAACTTCTGAAGATTGTAAAAGTTCTTCGATGAAAACCCGCTATGATACAAGTGGACGAACTCGGCGGCGAAGAACAGAAGAACTCGGAGATCGGTGTCGTTGGATGGGACGAACAGGAAGACGGAGACGACGATCGTGCATAATTAGAAAGAACAGGGAAAAGACCAGGAAAAGACCGCGACCCTTTGTTCAGTGGGTCCTTATATCGTTGACAGTCTCCTCCTCCATCGGTCCAAAGTCAGGCAGTCTGGGCTTCAAGGTGACCGTTCTTGGCCCGGGTTTTTCTCTCGGACCTTATCTAAACCTGATATTTCGGGTCATAAATCCATAATTGTCACCCGAATAAAGATTATTTTCGAAGTGGTTTCCGATTGGCATTAGAGCAGATACCTTAGATACCTTCAATAACCCTCTTGCATTTCTATTTTTTATTTCTTATCTTGATGTGTAAGAGTGCTAGCCACTAGGCCTATGAGTTAGGCTATAGGACTATATTTTAATCATTAATCAGAATCCTATGCCTAAGTTTCAGTTTGGCTTAGACCACAACACTTTCCATAAAATAGACTAAATATGGCTCCAAAAGGCAAAAATTTATCACTTAGAGTTGAGACTCATAAATTAACTAAAAACACTATAGGGGCCTTTTCATAAATTTAGATAATTGATATTATTCATAATTTACTATCATTAGCCTTAAATAGTTAGAAATGATATATATATCTCTAGCTCTAAGTAAATAGGGACTTAGGAGTCGGGAGTCGTTTGTTTTTTTCCGATTCTGACTCCCAACTCCGGGCAGTTTAAAAATCTGACTCCGACTCCACCCAAAAACCTCCGACTCCCTGACTCCCGACTCCGACTCTGCAACGCTGTATGTAATTGAAGAGAGAGTGTAATATCTGAAACTATTTTTACACATTGATTAAAGATAAGTGTATTTTAATTTTTGGCTCTAATAAGCATATTTTTTAGATTTCTGCATTTAGTTTACATAATTTATCTAATTGCAAAGAATATGACAATTCAATATCCAGAAAAAATATGACAATATAGGAACTAACTTATGAGAGATATTTATTCAAAAGTTTTGGTCATAATTTGAATTTGATCAAACACAAACTCAAAATATGATTTTCCATAGATCCAATATTATAAATAGAAGTTAGTTATAAATAGAATCACAAAAACAAAGTATTTATATAATTTAAAAAAAAAAATTCAGTACAATGTTAATAATGTTGCATAAATATTTATTTATTTTAACAAGAAGGAAAACACACATCTCATTTCTAATAAAACTTTATACAAGGAAAAAATGAAAAACATATTAAATAAAAATAAAAATGGAATATATAATATATTTACATTTGTATATAAAAGTTAGTATCTATTAGCAAAAATAAACATGATAAAACAACTTATTAAAATTGTATGCAGTTATGCCAAGAAATGAAAAGTCAGCTAACGAATGTCCAGTTTGGGATTTCAAGGTAAATATCAGGTTAAAAGAGATGCGCAACCAGTGTTTCAAAGAGCTTATAATGTACCGTATGCCTTGCGGGATTAAGTCAGGTCAGAACTGCGTCGCTTAGAAGAAAGAGGCATTATCACCAAAGTTCAATATAGTCAGTGGGCCTCACCATTAGTTTGCGTACCAAAAAAGAATGGAATGTTGCACTTGTGTGTCGATCTTAAAAAGTCAGTAAATCCCCAATTAATGTTTAATCAATATCCTGATGATGCATTTAGAAAAGAATGCAAAATTTTATTTCTCATACATGTATACTGTTTTGTTTTTGATAGATCCTATATTAACAACAGTGATTTTCAGAAAACTCTTCCGAATTAAGTTTTAATTAAAATGTGTAAATTATCTTAATAATAAATAAATTTAATTATTATTTTATTTTCATTTCAATATACAAATTTTCAGGATTTATAAATTATAATTATGGAAAACATTTTAAATCATTATAAAAAATATATTTTTTTAATCTTTAATAGATCCAACTGAAAAATATTCAGAAAAATCATAAATTTATAAAAGAAAAAATTGAAGAAAATAAATGTAAATCCACTAAATTATGTTCTATAATTGAGAGATTACAAAAGGTATTGCAAAAAAGAATAATAAGGTTATACTTAATCTTTCATTATTCAAGTCCAGACAACCCCTATATTAATGATTTAACAGTCCTAATATGGCACTTTTCAATACTAAAAACTGTAGATATGACATATGAAGCCAAATCTAAATTCTCCAAAGTGGTAAATTCAGTCACTGTCTTTAACAGTGATGGAGAATCAGATTGACATATCCTATTTTGAAATAACATGATTTTTGCACATTGTCATAAATTCAAACTGCAGATGTAAATTGTGGTTTTTAGAGATTATTTCATATATAAGTAATGGCCGTAAATGTATGATGCCATAAGTCATACATCATTATATTAGGGGTTGCCTTTCAGTTTTTATTTTTAAATCAATTATATTTGAAATTTATTTAAATTTATAAGAAATATTTTAAAGTAAATTTTGAAAGCTTTAGAATAAGTTTCTTATACTTACTGTAAGTTATAACAAATTTGAATATAAAACTGCAAATGCTTTCTAAGTGTGAAATTTAAATATACAGATTATATTAAATGTATATATAAAAAATACATTTGAGGTTTGGCATTAACCAAATTTCACATAATTAAAACTGAATTTTTATGTTGATAATCTCTATTAGTCAGTTTTCATTTATTTAAAAAACAAAGTTTTAAGTAAAATGAAATTAGCGGTTCCATATGAATATCAAATGATATATAGTAGAATTTATTCTTAAATTTATGATCAGATTAACTAATTGACTGATTATCAGACTGTTTTTAGATAATATTTGTTTATAAATAATTTTCAATAATATAACATGAAATAAAATGTTTAAAATATATAATTCTATGCTTTATGGATTTATGTTGTGCAGAAAATTTGCATCTGCACATTACACATTTATGAGAAACAAAACATTAATGAAGACTGAATAATATTTCTTGAATATTATAGTAAATTTGCCTGTCAAAATGATGATTTAAATAATAAATAATTTGAAGAATTTTGAGAAGATGCATAACTATATGAATTAAAGAGTTTAAATTATTTAATATAATTTTTCTCCATCTCATTTATTTTAGTATTTATTTTAATATTTAAAATTGCTTATAACAATTATCAGTTTGATTGATTACATGCTAAAATAATATCCAATTAAACAACAAAAAATATATTTGATGAAATAATGTAATAACTTATCATAAGATAGAAATTTAAACTTTTTAATGTTTAAAGTATTTCATTAAATTAATTATTTTGGAAGATTTATATAAAATATCATTAATTAAATCAAGTATCACTGTTTGGTTTTACAGAATGATAAAGCATATTTGATATACTATATGAAATTAAGGATTACCAGTATTAGAAATTATATATTGAGTTAGAACTGCTTTAATTTATGATAATTCATACTTATAACAGTGATGTAATCTGTAAATTCTTTGATTATTTAATGCATAGGTTCCAATCTCTCATCCAATAGTCTGATATATGGAAAGTATCTTATTTTGTATCTGGTTCTTATAGTTTTGTGTTCTTTATGTTTATTAAGATATAGTGTCCTAATAAACATTAGTAGTGAGAAATCCATAAATTTTGGTATTTATGACTTATGACTGTTCCAACTTATGACAGTAGGAATCAAAACCAAATATCATTGTAAGTCAAAGACTATCTATATAATTATTAATATTAAAAAATATATTGTGTTAAATTGAAATGTATTTAATGAATATTATCTACATTGATATTTAACAGAATTTATGTTTAAATAATTATTATATAAAATTGAATATTTTTATAGGATTTAAAAGTTATCGAAGAGCTATATAATGATTTATTAATAAAATCATATAATTATGAATCAGCATGTGTTGCCAATTTTTTGAAACAAAAAGATTCTCTTAAAGAAGCAGAAATATTGAAAATAAGATTGAAAAGAAAAATGCTCATATGAAAGGTAAATAAATATACAGTATGTTTAAGACAATATTATTTGAAAACATATTTTATAAATACAGGTAGTCCTAAACTCATGTTGCCATCAACTTATGACCACTTTACTTACAGTGGTGATGTAATCAATAAATTTGTGATTGATTAATGCAATTCATATGCATAATGATTTCATGTACTAAAATTATCCTTTCTGTGTCTTGTTTCTGTACTTTTCTGTTTAAGTTTATTACAGTAATGTATAGTGTTCTAGTAAAGATTAATAATAGGCAATCTATAAATTTATGACATTTCTGATTTCATTCACTCCAACTTATGACCTTGGAGTTTGAACTAAGTCCCTGATAAGTTATGGACTACTAGTATTTAATTCAAAAAAATTTGCATTAACAGTTGAATTATTGAAATCAAAAAATAGAAAAGTTTTCAATGAACAAGGAAAGATTTCCAAATGAAATTTTTTCCTGTTTGAAGTAAATTTGAAAACTAGAAGTATAAGCAAAAAAAAAAATATATGTTATAATTTTATTTATGTTTAATTAATTTTGCTATTTGCTCTTACTTTTGTGTTCAGCAAACTCATTTGTTTAACATCACATTATCCACTGCTTATCTAGATTGAACAATTGAAACTCAAAAATCAGCACTCAAATGCAGTATAAACACAAAAAAGTTTTAATATGAGAAAAGTTTTTGGTCTTGAAATTGACCATCACCAATAACAATGTAGACCAGGGGTGAGCAACCTTTTTAATCAACGGGCCAATTTAAATTTAAAAATTTTATCCCCTTATCTTCGTATTTTATGATAACTATGATTGTGATCACGTGACTCTCACATAACATTAAAAAATTAGTTTCATATTTTGAAAGTAATTCATCACAGGAAACGATTTTGAAAATCCATTTTCTCTGTTAGAAATCATCACTTTCCAATTAAGTGGCAGAGCAAAACAAGTTCTACCAAACGATGACATTCCCGGGGGAAGAATCAAACGGATTATGGAGGATGGGCAAATTTTAAAAATCCGTTATATTTGTAACATTAAATAATTAACAGCATTTTAGCAGGTTGTAGTAACTTCAATCGTAATCGTTGTTCATCTATAGCACATGCCAAACAATACTTCACTCTAGCTGTATTCTTCAGTGCAGCTTATTTCATTGCTATAAATATGTTAATTGTAGTAAACACAATAATACAGTAAAAACTCATTAATTCAAATATTATCCTACAAATTAAAGATATTGTTCTGAAGTGTAAACAATTGTGAATGTAACCGATTTGAATGTTAAACAGTGGCCCATTCAATATTGATTTGTTCTTTATGTGTCCCTTTCAATATCGCATTGCCTCTTAAGTTGCCACTGTAAGAAATGAATTTGATCTATACCAGGGGTGAGCAACCTTTTTAATCAACGGGCCAATTTAAATTTTAAAATTTTATCTACAAAATCTTTTTTTATTTTATTTATAGCTGTTTGTCAGATATATTATATTTATTTGAGATTATTTTGTATGGTCACTAAAATGTTAAAATGTATATTATAAGACTTTTATTCTTAATATCCTATACCAGGGATGGTTTATGGAAAGCATGGTTTTTCTATATTTCTTTGGCGAGTTTTGATCTTTATAAATTACAGACAAAAATAAATTAATATAATAATAGTCTTATTTTAATAGTGAATATTAATACAAGGAAATTAATACAGAACTTATACGAAATATTTGATTTTGAATCAAATAATAGTGATTTAAATGCTTAAAAATACTAAATACAATATTTTCAAAATATCTGATCGAAATACATAACAATGATTAAATATATTGGGTTGTAACATAAATAATTTCGATTGCATTAAAAAAATTGGCTTACAATTTAATCAATTATATAATCACCATTGCTAATAATGACAGTTTCCCATTTTATAGACAATTAATGAATGCCTTCTGAATAAAAATTTATATCTTTCGATACAAAAACGTCTTGAATAAAAGAATTGATTTCTTCATTGCTATTGAATTTTTTCTCATTAATGCATTTTGTAATGATTAAACAGGTGATAATCGGATAGCACAAGAGCCCAAGAATATGCCGGATGTGTTAATATTAATCATTCGAGCTCAAAAATTTTCTCATGATCGACTTTAGACTAACTTGTAAGTCGTTCAGGAGAAAATTTTGGAGCTCGAATGATCACCACATCCAGCATACTCTTCGGATCTTGTGTTATCCGATTATCACCTATTTAATCATTACAAAATGCATTAAATGAGAAAAAATTCAATAAGTAATATTAATCATTCGAGCTCCAAAATTTTCTCATGATCGACTTTAGACTAACTTGTAAGTCGTTCAGGCGAAAATTTTGGAGCTCGAATGATCACCACATCCAGCATACTCTTCGTATCTTGTGCTATCCGATTATCACCTATTTAATCATTACAAAATGCATTAAATGAGAAAAAATTCAATAGCAATGAAAAAATCAATTCTTTTATTCAAGACTTTTTTGATACTTTTTTATTTTTTTGATACTTTTGATACACTGAAAGCTTTCATTAATTGCCTATAAAATGAGAAAGTGTCATCAATAACAAAGATGATTATATAATTGATTAAATGTAAGCATATTTTTTTAATGAATAAATTTTTTTTTTAATATAACCAAAATTATTTATGTTACAATCCAATACAATTTGAAATTCATTTTTATATAAAATGAATTTCAAATTGTATTATTAAATGTATATTATCATAAATGCACTAAATAATTAATCAAATACAATTATATATATTTATATTTGATTAATTATTTAGTGCATTTGTGATAATATACATTTTTGATTTCGATTTCGTACTATGAAACTGATTCAGCATGTGAAATCGCAGAGATTATATGATGCTAAATGAAATTTTATAACCTGATTAAGAAATTAATACGATAAATTATTTGTATAATTATTGAGCTTCAACCATAATATATATGATGCTAAATGATATTTTATATCCTGATTAAGAAATTAATACGATAAATTATTTGTATAATTATTGAGCTTCAACCATAATATTGAGAGTAAGGTATTGAAAATTTATAAATGGTTTGGTTTGAATTTTCGATATTTTGCTGACCATCAGTCATTCGGTAATCGGATACTTTACTCGTAATCAATCATCAATTTATTCCAGTTGTTCTTAACTGGTGTTCCGCGAAATTATGAAATTATACATATTTTATTATTAGTTTTAATAATGTGTCGGTCAGCCGGATGGCATGTGGTAAAACACGCTTATATCTTATGGTTCAATTCTGTGTCATACATCTCCAATTTTTGAGAGACCCAGGAGAAAGAGAGCGCGTTGAATATATCTTTAACCATCTGATTGACCCCCTCATGAATGTTGGTCAGCCTGTGATGAGCTCTAAAAATGCCATAAAAAGATAAAGTATATTTTATCCCATGTGAGCTATGGAGGCTTAATTAAAACTGACTAACAGTGTGTCGCCTTTTATAAACAACTGATTTTGGTGTTCTGTAAAACCTATTAAAAGTGTTTTGCAACTCTAAAAAATTTAAGAACCACTAGATTAAAAGATAAAACTTAGAAATTGCAGTTTTAATGATTATAGAAGTAAGAATACAAAATTAATATAGCTTTATACAATTAATGTAATGATCAAATTTCTTAATTTCAATGGAATCTGGATTTAGCATACTATGTGGAGAATTCAACTGAAAAAAAAATCAGTGAAAAATGTCAGATAGAAAGCTTATTTTGAGACAAGAAAAGATATTTTTAAAAATAATTGTTAGTGTGTAGTGTGTTATTAAGTCAAGAACTACAATTTCTTGGAACTAATAAGTTCAAAGTTTTTTTTACCTAAGTAATTCATTCTTTTCTTTGTACCATTTCCAACCGAAAGTCACTGAAAGGGCATTCTAATTATTACCATGTGCTACTTTCCTTATTGCAGTCATCTTTCAGGTAAAGATGGGATTAAACAAGCTGGACCCAAATCACCCAAAAGAAAAATTCGATTTTGGAAAACGATTTTGAAAAATTTTATATTTGGGAATTGAATGAATTTTGAGAATATGTCGGCCTGCACATGGCTATCTGGCCGACATATTGAAATAATTGAAAAATAATTTTTCTGATGTCTTCAGCAAAATCATACAGGGACAAACTTGCAGTTTTCTGCTAACGAAGCTAAGACGAACCACATAGAATGGATAAGACGGGAAATTTCTTGTCGGTTCAGCCATCTTGTAGACTATTTATATTGGCTCCTATTAATTTGGGATATATTTAACAAACTCTGTCATTATTAACTAATAGGGAAATATCTTTTATATTTAATATTCGGCTTTTTGTTGTTTTACATGCACATTCCTGGTTAAAAATTTCAATAAAATGTTACATAAATGCAGAAAGAGTTGTAAGAGGGGATGGGATGACGTCTCTCTGAATTTTAGCCATAAGTTTTCAAACTATGATGATAATATTAAAACTAGATGGCATGTCATGGATTAACGAATAATTGAATAAATAACAATGCTTTAACAGTAATTATTTCAATGTTATTTAACTTGATCTTCAAATTTTAATGCTTAAATTAGATCTAACTTGCATTACCTTAGATTAAATAACTGAAAAGTTCTAAAATTAAAAAAAAAAATCCATTTATGTAAGATTCTTTACCACTGATTAATATGATCAAGAAGTCTTTTCAGTTAAGTATAAATATATAAAGCTTGGAGGTTAAGTCTAGCTGGACAATTTTGTATGAAAATATTTGACAATATGAAAAAACAATTAAAATCAACAAATATCAACAAGATGAGAAAACAATTAAAATTATTTTTAGTCAGATATTTTTCGCTAATGTTCAAGTTATTGAGTCATCCAAATGGCAGCGTAATAAAGAAGTAGCTTACCCTTTGGAAGATCTAAGTTCAATTCCTAGGTTCCATATCTCCAAAATTTTTCAGGAGGGATCTGGGCTCGGACCGTTGAACTCCATTTTCCATTTGACGACTGATCTCACTGGGGGTGAGAGCGTTTTATGTTGAACTAATGGAATAACTTGCGTTTAATATTTATCGAGTGGAAAGTGGTGTTAAACTTTACATACACAAAAAAGAGGCCTATACGAAATAGATGAAACTGTAAATCGATGCCAGGAGCAAACAGAAGCTTTGGGCTATAACTCAATTGTCTGTAGCATAAAAGTCAAGTTTAGGAAACAAGCAACAAAGAACTTTGCTAAGAAATGGACAATGGAAGAAATTACAAACAAAACGATGAAAGAGATGTTTAATAACAGAGTAATGAATATGCTAGAAATATGGGAAAATCCTTGTTTCAAACAGATGTCAAATGGAAGAATTTTTATCCTACTCTGTACCAAAGTGTGGAGTAAACTGTCCTATTTATAAAAGCTAAACACAGGAAGCCATGGATCTCAGAAGAAACTTTAAAAATTAGTGGTGAGGAAGAAAAGTTAAGATAAGTGATAAACAAGACTACAAACTACAAACTTTATTATAAAAAAAAGATGCAGAAATGAAAAACGTTGCTGGTTTGAAAATAAGTACTATATAAAAAAATTGAGGAAGCAAACAAGAGCATTAGAATCGATTTTGATCATTTTTAGCACATACTATCTTTAGCAGATACTAATAGTATATACGCATTTCATTTAAAATTAGATAATGTTTTTATAATATATGGTTTGAATGAAATATAGATATTATCGAATATCTATATTGTGTGTATATTTAATTCAGATTAGGTCATTTTTAGCCTAGATATTGTTTCAAGATAAGGGAAATATTGAACTGATAATATTGAACCGATATTGATTATTTTCAATAAACTTGATCCTCTTGTCTGTCCTAATAATATATCATGTGAGTTTTATCCAAATCAGATAATAAATAAACGCGCTATTCTGCTGATGGACGGACAGAAACGAACAAAAATAATTCATATACACTTTTATTCCATTTATGAATGCAAAGATCGACAATTAAAATATAAGCATACAGATGATTTGGATAAAGCAATTAGTTTTATGATTTGATATATATGTATATACAGGGACTTTCAAAGAAAATGCGAGGCCCGGGACAGTTAATATTTTTTAAATCCTTCAAAAAAAAAAAAAAAAAAAAAAAACAAAATTGACAAATATACAGTGGTAAGTGTACAAGAAAAGCGGAAACATTGATAGAAAACTTCAAATTTTTACAAAATCTGAAGTTCGAACAGTATAAAAATATGCAAATATATTTTTTTTTTAACATGTTGAGTTATAAATTGAGGCCCGGGGCAGCGGCCCCTCTTGCCCCCTCTCTGATAACCTCTGTGTATACAGGGTGAAGAAAAACTTCGTCGTAACTAACATATTGAGTTATAAATTGAGGCCCGGGGCAGCCGTCCCTCTTGCCCCCTCTCTGATAACCTCTGTGTATACAGGGTGAAGAAAAACTTCGTCGTAAAATTTTTTGTACTGATAGGGAACCTCGTAACAAGTCGAAAATGTCTAATGAACATATGATCTAAATGGCACCGTTTCGAGATTATAACCTTTAAAGCTAGCCAATCACTATCGAGTACACAAAGCGTCACGACGCATCGGGTTGCCAAGACGCGTCGCATTGCGTCACTCTCCTACAAGGTATTTACTACCGGGTAATAAGAAGGCGAACGATACGTCGTGACGCTGTGTACTCGATGGTGATTGGCTACTTTAAAGGGTTATAACTCAAAAACGGTGCCATTTAGACCATATTTTCATTAGACATTTTCGACTTTTTTCGAGGTCCCCTATCAGTACACAAAATTTTACGACGAAGTTTTTCTTCACCCTGTATAACATAGTATTAAATATTTCTATATATCAACCTTATTTTATACAATTTATAATTAAATCATAAGATAATTATGGAATTATATCATATATACAAATGTATTTAATATAATAAACCATAAATTATAAAATTTTCATATTACTATGTCAGTAAAAGAAATAGACCAAATTAGAAATTCTATAAGAGATTTTCCATTATGGATAGTTATGAATTTATATCATTCAAAATACCATGCTTATGTTTAATACTTTGTTTTAAGCATAAATACTGTTTAGTATTAATGATAAATAATTTCATAATTAACTATCCACTGGCAGTATTGAATTTTAATTGTAAGTGTTTAACAGATAATCCAGATTTATCATTAAAATCCAATATTGTTAGTAATGATTAAACTTATGAAATTATTTAGCATAAACTAAATTTTATTGAGTAATTTCACTTCGTAATTACTGCTATTGGAAAGTCCTTTGAATTAATACTGACAAGTGAGTTAAAAAATATTTTCCAGATTTTTTTTTTTTTTTGTATTTTACAAAATTAAATTAATTTGTGATTTTTTAAAATCGAATAAAAAATTCTGAAAGGGTTTTTTAATTAAATATTAATTATTAATTTTCTGTCATAAAAGCTGGAATGAAATTCTTCTCTCTTCATTTAAACAAGATGATCCGAAAAAATAAGATGAACAATAAATAAAGCTATTATACATTCTATGGAAATTTTTTAATGATTAAGATCTGATTATATATTCTGTCTTCTGTATAGAAAATCTATGCATATTAAGCTACTAAACTTGCTGATTTAATAGGCCATTGTAACATCATAATTGTTGCTACATATCCCATTATTACTACATTATGACGTCACATATTGTTTCGTTATTACAATATCAACAATTGTGTCATTATAATATTCACCAATCCAGGATTATTTTCGAACCTTATAATAATACTACATTCTTAAACTTTTATACTACATTCTTAAACGTTATCTCGATGGCGAATTAAAATTTCACTGATCGTGATTTTTTGAAAATTCATGTATTTTATATTTTGTCGGTAATAAATAAAGTACAGTAAAAAAAATTGTTTTATGTTGATAATTCCTTTAACGCAATTAAATCAGATTTCTAAATCATGGAATTTTATTTATTAATTATGATTATATTTCTTAGAGAATCTTTAATAACTCTGATTAATCAATATCGTGAAGTGCGGTATTATATTAAATAAAAATAAATCCGCGAAAATAAAATAGCATACAATAAAAGCATAGAGCATTCGTCTTTCCTAATAAAATTAATAAATAATCAATATTTTGAATATATTCAATAATTTTCTATTCATATAGCTAACCATATATTTGTAATGCAATATATACAATCTCGCTTCTCGGCCTTTCTGAGTAAGATCAAAGTGTATTAACTAATTGCTAGTACAAGTATGTGGAGGACAGAAACACTCCCATATCACCTCGAATGGCGTCTAAAGGATTCAGTTCACCTTCGCTTAATTGCATTACTTTAAATGCTGCGTACCATTCTGCCAAGTAACATTGGTTCAGATAAGGGAACCTTCACGGGGAGCCCCCGATCAAGAACGTTTTCCTCTTCTGATTGCCATGTGAGCCAGATAAAATATATGATTTCCAGTATCTGATGTGCACATCTAACTGATATGAAAAAAGACCGAGAAAAGAACTTGGGCACACTGGAGTCATTCTGCACTAAGAGATTTGGGATCTACGTGATTTAGATGCCCTCTCGAGGAGAACATGCCTTGACGCGGCGCGGGGACTTTGCCAGCAAGCACTATGTTTATCTGTTTAACAGCCAGGCCGATACGTTGTCTGGATACACTAAAAGATTCGGCGGAACGACATTTTATCTTGCATCTCTGTAAGTGCGTGTGCTAACTTACGCCATTTTAAAGCTTTAAGTTGCATTAAGGTTGGAAATCAATGGAGTTAGAATATCTAACTCCATTGATTCCTTTATCTATTTTTCCATCCTTTATCTACAATACGATTCCATCGGTTTTTCGTGGAGTTTTGTAAAATAATCATGCAGCTTAGCTCCATTGATTTCCATCCTTTACCTCAGATAAATCCAGATTCAATTCCGGGTTTCAAATCAGAAATTTTCTGAACATTTGAGACCCAGAATTGAATCATTAGGCCGAAGATCTTGCCAGATGGTTGTCAGTAATCAAATAACTATTAGATATACAGTGGTAGCTCGGTATACGTCCTTAATCTGTTCCAGATCCTTGGACTTATACAAAACAGGACGTATATCAAACGAATTTTTTCCATAAGAAATAAAGTGAAAATGATTAATCCGTTTCCATGAAAAAAATCCTATAGTTATTAGCATATCATACATTGATGAGGTTGTATAAAATAATTTAAACATTGCTTCATACTATAATACATAAATACAAAAGCAATTACAGTGGATGAAATAAATGAAAATTTAACCTCGATTACGTTGCTAAGAAGAGTCGAATGCCTACTAGGATGGTGCTGAGAAGGGAGGAAGAGGAGGAGATGTTATTGTTTGGAAGGAGTACTTCCAATAAAACTTCAGGAATCTGAAATTCTGGTGTTTTTTTCTCTTTCTATTTTCTGTCTCTTTTCCCTACTTGGATCTTGTTGAGGCTCATCAGGTTTGACTTTTACTAAAAATCTACCAAAAGAATTTAACTTCTGCCTTCTCATTAGGATGTTTCGGAACCAAAAGAATTTAGCTTCTGCCTTCTCATTAGGATGTTTCGGAAATACGACACATCGTAATGTTACGCTATTACGATTTGTCATAATTTTTATATAAGGTATGTGTTTTTCAAGAGAACACACACAACAGACTCGTATAAGTTCTAGCACGCGAGTCGGTCGTAATCCAAACAAAGATCGTATACCAAGCAAAAGTTTTCGCATCCAGACAGGACGTATATCAAGTTGGACTTATTCCAAAGCGGACGTATACCTAGGTACTACTGTAGTACTATAAAATATTATGAGCAATAATAATGAATTGAACAGAATAAACTATATATTTGCTCAATAAAAATAAATAATATTTTAATTAATCTATTAAAACTAAGATTTGGTTTGGTTTGGGAAACTAAGGTTTGGTTTTCATATTGTAGAATCCACATATTATATGAATCCATATACACTCAGTGGCGCTGAGACGGGGGAAAGAGGGAACAAATTCCCCGGGCTCGCAGAAGATTGAGGGGCCCGAGCCACTTTCTAACAATAAGAATTTTTTTCTACTTTTTTAAATTAAGTAACTGCGCATTATAAGATATATAGAAGTGAAACTATATTATAAAAATATAAGGCAAAGAAAAATCTTTGTATTTTAAACAGTTAAAATAAAAATTAATCATGATAATTAGACGAAAGGATTTCATTTAAACAGAGAAGGGATGACAGATCGACAAGGCCCACAACAAATTTTTTAGAGGAATGGGATATATACGGTGGAATACGTTTATAATGCAACGAATGGGACGGGAAAATTTTTTCGTTATAACTGACGTGAAAAGAAAAATTAAAAAAAAATTTCGGGACGTTTCTCAAAGTTAGTTCTTGAGCCTATGACGTTATTCTTCGAAAAAATCGATATTTTAAAGGTTTTCTTCGAAAATATAATTAAAAAAAATAAAATTCGTCGAACCTCGATTTCCTCAAATTGCATATAGTATACTTTTTAATTAAACAGAATTTAAAATGAATAAAATTTTGATTAAACTGAGTATAAAACATATGTAATATGTATGGTTTTGATTATCTTACAGAGGAGAAAAGAAAAAAATAATATATATATATAGGGCCCCAAAACCTGGTTCGTACCGGGGCTCGAGATTTCTCTCGGCGCCCCTGGATACAGTAATAACTTTTAAAAGGAATCCAGTCAGACTATTAGCAGATTCTTCATTTTATCGGATTTGACAACATTAAATGATTATTTGAAAGAGTAATATAAGAACATATTATACAGATTATAAATCTTATAGCATTAAAGACGATTTAATGACACAATCTGTCTTTAATCTTTCCAAAATAAAAAACATGTTTAAAATTAATTTTACATGTATATAATTATTAAATAATTTAATACATGTAAAAATGTCATGCTATATAAAAAGCAATAATATATGCCTGTAAATCATTCTTTTTGGTATAACATATTTATATAGAGAGGAAACCGAAGTTTAAATTAAAAACGGCATGTTCCAGCCTACTAGTATAGCAAAATAGAATATCATGATTAATTTGTGATTGTTTTTGCATTTCGTTCGAGAATAGAATAAATAGCATGACATCTAACAAACTTTTTACCTTCAGTTTTAATTTTACTTAATTTATCCATGCAAGTTTGCTTTCAATGAATAAGACGTTTATTCCTTCTCGGATAAAATGTTGTCCTAATTTTTTAAACTTTAATGTTAAAAATTTTAAACTAATAGTTGATAATATCAATAGTATTATAATTTGAATTGTAATTTTCATATTAATTGATATATATGAAATTTTGGTTTCGATTCTTTATACATCGATAGTCATAACAAATCTAACCATCTACAAAGTATTAATCATCAAATTATAGCCAAATTCCAACCCAAATAACCCTAATGATAATTTTTTGAACAAGATGAAATTCAACAATTCAAACCATCGATGTGTACTAAAAACGATGATTTAAACTAGAGTGGCTCCATCTGTTAATAAAGAATTATGCTATGATTTGAGACAATTTTTTCAAATCAATTTTTTTAATATGATATGATAGTTATAATTCTTATAATTCAAAATATAATTCTGATTATGCATTTGAAATTAAAACTTATTCAAAATTGAACTTAAACCGCAATCTTTACAATAATGTCCTATAGATTAGATTCAAAAATTTTGTATAGTCAAATTATATTTAATTGTTAATTAATAGATAGAGCAATTTTTAATCTAAATTATTGAATTATTAAATTTTAATTTATATCGAAAATTATTATCTATTAGAGTTATTTGAGTTGAAATTTGGCTAGAGCAGGGATCAGCAAGCTATTGAGACGGAAGAGCCAAATTTGTTCCTCACAACAATTTAAAAATTATTCGAGAGCCCTAAATATATTTTTACAAATAGGGAAAATTTAAAGTAATATTGTAACAAGTTATAACATTAATTATATCTTTATTAAATGAAGAAAAATTCACACAAAAAATTGCTCTCGTTATTGGTTAGTGTGAGCATTGAGCTTGTAGCTAGTCGTTTTTAAGTAAAAGCATGATTCCAAATTGGAATTACTAATTTGGCTCCTCAATTTACATTTACTGAAATTATGTTAGAAAACGATTGCCTACATAAATATGTAGACTGGAAAATATTGAGAATATCAAATGCAATTTTTTTCAACTCATGATATGAGTCTGGAAGACTATTCCAAGTATTGAAAATCTTTGAGTCTGCTTTCTGAGGTTCTTTTTATAGCAGTCTGCTTGTGTTGTAAAATCAGACTGCATTTTTTTCTAGTTTTTTTATGACGGCTTTATTTTCATTTTCAATTTTACTTCAGAGCCACACGTATGTATGCAAAGAGCCGCAGTTTGCTGATCTCTGGGCTAGAGTATTTGAGAAATTTGAATGATAGGATTCTGCATCGAGGCTTTTTGATGATAAAACATTACTATTTAATTTCCCGAAAATATACTAAATACATAAACATTATTAATAGACAGAATGGACATTAATATTACTTTCCTTCGGAAACATTCGGGTCTGGAATCATCAAAAGATTTTAACATTTTGATGATTCCCGAATGTTTCTGAATATTCATTGGGACATTATTATTATTCTAATCCCGAATGTTTCCGACAATCCATTGGGGGTCTGGAGTCATCAAAATGTTAAGAATCTTTTTATGACTCCAGACCTGCAATGGATTGTCCAAAATGGTCCAATATCCCCTTGTTCAGTATCATATATAATAAAAGAAATATTAATCCCGAATGTTTCCGACAATCCATTGGGAGTCTGGAGTCATCAAAATGTTAAGAATCTTTTTATGACTCCAGACCTCCAATGGATTGTCCAAAATGGTCCAATATCCCCTTGTTCAGTATCATATATAATAAAAGAATAAGCGTGGGGAATCTACGCTTCTGCGCATGTGCGAACTCTCGCACCAGAAGTGTAGCCGTTACTATTTTCTCTCACTTCGAATCTTTAATCGCGTCTTTTAGAATGGCATTACTATTTTCTCTCGCTTCGAATCTTTAATTGCGTCTTCTGGAAAGTGTCGCCATTACTATTTTCTCTCGCTTCAAATCTTTAATCACGTCTTTTAGAAAACTAAATCCCAATCTCATTATAAATTTATCTTTAAATTATCATAGTTTACTTCCTATTTATGTTTGTATACTTCTTTGTGTCTTTTAGAAAACTAAATCCCAATCTCATTATAAATTTTGCTTTAGGTCTTTTAGAAAACTAAATCCCAATCTCATTATAAATTTTGCTTTAAACAAATCCCAATCTCATTATAAATTTTGCTTTAAATTATCATAGTTTACTTTCCATTAAATGGTTTGTGTACTTCTTTTTGTTATTTGAATTCAATTTCTGTCTTTTTCGATCGAAAAATGTTGACTGTTCTCCGGCTCGAGAGTTCAGTTTGCATTCAGCGCGTCGAGGCTACATAAATGCATAATGTTGCATTTAAATAATATTTAATTTATTTCAGAATTTAAATAATATTTTATTCATTTCTTGCTGCGTTTCTTTTAAAAGGATCTGGCCACCCCAGCTGTAAAAGAGATATTTCACAAGTCGTTGTTAAATGTTTTGAATTAGCTAGTGTTATTGTTTCTTACAATTCATTATCCCTAAATACAATTGAAATGGAATAATCCCTCGAGGTAACTATCCTACGTGACTGAAAACGTACTGTACGTCTCAAACAGATTGTAAGGCTATCTAACAGAGTTACGTTTCTTATAAATTTTCCCAATAAATAATTTATTTATTTATTGTTAAATACCATACAATGTGTATAATCTGTAGTTTAAGTACGCATTGATGATTTTTCAATTTAGGATAACTGTACAAATAAATAATTTATTTATTTATTGTTAAATACCATACAATCTGTAGTTTAAGTACGCATTGATGATTTTTCAATTTAGGATAACTGTATCCACGTGCTAACCAAGTACAAAAATAGACATACGGCCATGTGCTATATCTATTTCGTTTACACTATTTAATTATGGAAGTTACATGTTTTCCCAAGTAAAATAATATTTAGAAAGCCACTCAAAGGTAAAGATAATCCTTGCCTTTTAAGCAAAAATAGATGAAGTCTCCACTTTCAACAGGCTTGGGTTCTACAATAGGTCACAATAACATATACTGTATGTTTTTCTTTCCTATTCTGTGACAGATTTTTATTATTTTTCCTGTTGATTCCGAAGCCCAATAACATATGTTTTTCTTTCCTATTCTGTGACAGATTTTTATTATTTTTCTTGTTGATTCCGAAGACAGTAAACTTATGAAATTATTATTTTTTGGAAAAGAAAATTACGAAAAGAAAATTTGACGTATCGATAATCTTAATTGTACGTATAATTATGATTCTTAATTCGACGTATGTATGAAATAATTTCTAGAATCATTCCCACTCGTAAAGTGCAACCGATATTTCTAAAACGTACGTCAAGTTATGTGGCTGTATCACTTTAAGTACACCCTGCACGTTTTAAGTTCGTTTTTTATTAAATTTTGAATTGTTTACTTTATAAACAAATCAATTGCAACCGATATTTCTAAAACGTACGTCAACTTATATGGCACTTTAAGTACACCTTGCACGTTTTAAGTTCGTTTTTTATTAAATTTTGAATTGTTTACTTTATAAACAAATCATAAAAAAATTTTTTTTTATTTAGTCCATTTTTTTTAAATTGCATCATTGAATTCTAACGCGTACTTTTAAAATAATTTAAAATTGTAAGTACAATCACTCTTCATCAAATAAAATTTCTGTTGGATCAATTTCATCTCTACTATTTTTTCCATCGATAGCATTTTTGTACGTATTGATTCATTTTTGCTATCATAGCAGAAGTAGAGATGAAATTTACACTTAATATAAAACAGTTTTACTATGTTAATTTTACATTAACTTGATTATTATTCGGAATTGGACAATAAATCAATTCCATCAATGCTGATTTCAGTTGAGTCTAATTCTGAACTTTGGATATACTACTGCTGTCGTTATTTTCATTGTTAAAATTATTAATTTCAATTAAAATGATAAAACTTGATTGATTTTTCCAAAAAAAATGTTAATCGTACCATCAGCAATCCAATATATCTCTGATAATGTTTTTATAGATTTAATACACGCTTACTATATATTTGTATAGTGAATATAATTAGAGTTTTATTGAAGACTTTTATTATGTTAACATTATTACAAAATTACTTATTATTTTAATGTGATAAATATACTTGTATTAAATTGATAAATTTGAAAAATTGAAAACTTAAAATACTTTAATGTAAATTTTGTAAAGTTTTTCTGGACTCATTTACTTAAAACCTTGCAGGCCACTCCAGCTGTGAAAGATACGCTCTATTGTTAGCTGATAATTGTTTTAAATGGTTAGCGTTAAAAAGCAGGCAATTTCATGAAAATAAAATTTCAAAGTTTGGTCTGGAGAAAAAAGACAAGCAAAAACATTATATGCAAGGTTATGCTAAATAAATAAAAAATCTCAAATTTTGACATATAAGAAACAAATGTTTCATTTTTGGTGTATTTTTTGGCACATAGTGATCAGGGGCTAACTAGTACACAAATATTCATGTACTATCTAAATATAAATTAATACATTAAATAAAATAAATACCAGTACCCAGAGATCGAGTCCCATAACCCCAGCATTTGGTTTCCATATTCCAAAGAGGTATGGACACCCCTGGTTAAGAGCCCCTGGGTTCGACTAAAAATAGCATGAAAACTATAATAAATACAATATATTATAAAAAATTAGCTATGAAATGTACGTCTATTTAAACTAATATATTTCAGTTATTAATATTTTCATATTTGCAATTTATATTACGATAGAAGGCCTATATAATATACATTGTTACAAAATATATCCAAATAATCATGTCTATTATTTACTTCCTTCGTGTTTATTTCATTGTTCGCCAAAAAATAATAAAATTTTCATAGTTGGTATTGCTCGGATTTAAGTCAAAAAATTGAAACTATTATGCAATCTCGATCATTTTAATCGGGCTTATCGACGTTCCTTTAGTCCAACGTGAAATGTTGCAAGATCATTTTCGCTGTTGTTTACAGAAATAAATTTAATCGACGTGCATAGATCGTTGCATGAATATGTATTCGTTCAGGCATATGTTTTTATTGAGCATCCGGAAGAGTAATGATAATTGAAACGCTAGTTTTGAAAAGATGGGGAGATTTATCAGCTTTTATGCCAATGGATGGCGCCACTTCACAACTTATTTATTACTAAGCAATAAGAGAGAATTCAGGCTTGTCACGGGCTGCTCATATTCATAGAGAAGTTGACGGTACTTTAGAGACGAAGAATCGACGGCCCGAGTCTTGCATAAATTATTCAAGAAGTATATCATAAATCGAACTCATATTTTTTGGGTTTCAAGCTTTCCGAGTCAGGTTGAACGCTGAACTCGCTTGTCATCGGAAGAAACGAATTCCATTTCCGGATCCCACACTTCCAAAAGATTCTTCAGAATAAATCTCGGTCGGATCCATCCTGATCTCAATAATTAAACCCCATCCTTTACCTGACGGTTGACTCAATCACAGGTGAAAGAGGCTTTTTGTGGACACTGGAATGATCTGTCGCTTAATAATTTCTGGTTGGATTTTAGGTTAATTTTAGCTTACCGTCATTTCGCACATGGAATATATTCTCTGTGCAGTTTTATACCATTTCCACAGAGTAGGTACTAAGCAGTAGGGCATTCCAATTCCCATCACGACTGTCCACTTCACATGTCCCCACCGGGATCAACTATCAAGGTGGAGGAAGGGTTGAACGAGCCGAGCTCAGACATCTGAAAAATTCTGAAGGTATAAAATCCGAGAATTGAATCCTGCTCTTTCAGATGAAAAACATAGCATGTTCCACCGTTGCCATTTGGCCGGCAAAGAATTGAAAGCCAAAGTGTTTTTATGCAGCCAATCCGTCCGAGAAATTGTTACATATTCAAAAAATTTATCCTATTAAGAATATGGCCAGCTTCAGATGGAATATAAAATGATTTCATTGCTTGCTATCTGGCAAAGATTGAAAGTGGCATAATACTAAACTAAGAACGTGGAATCCAGAATTTCTATGACAAAAATGATGTGGACTGCTATCCCGTCAGCAAGTAAATGATTGTTCAACTAAAGTTATTCAAAGCAGCCATCCATTTTATGATTTCTATTTAGGTCTAATGGCTTTTAATTGTCGGCCGGATTGGCCGCGTGGATACGCTTCGGCTTTCCACTCTGGAGGACCCGGGTTCGAGTCTCGGGTCCCACCCCTTGAAAATATTTATCATGGGGTCCGGGCCCGGTCCATCGATCCCCGTCCTCCACAATCCGGCTGACCCCTCCGCAGGAGTGGGCAGCCTGTGGAAGGGTTTGTTTCGCCCCGCCACTTAGTATTCTCTCTGAATGGAAAGTGGCGTCATTTGTTAACAAAAAAAAAGACTTTTAATTTCGGGCCGGATGGCAAAATATTCGTTTACCACCTTGGATTCAAATCTGGATCCACATCTCCGGTTTTCAAGATGGATCTGAGCTGGCCCGTTGAATGCCATCCTTCACTCACCAGTTGCCCACAATATGGATGCTGACCATTCGTGATGAGCTCTAAAACCGACTGCTGCCAGATACAAAATATTCTTTGTGAAATATGGCGGCTTAACAAACCTAACATAATCTAATGATTTTTAATTTATGCATATATTGACAAGTATAATCGATTATGAGATATCTTTTATATTGCACTGCTCATAAAATAACATCTTGACGTTTGACAGACATTTCTTTTGTCAATAAAAGTCGCTAGTTCTAAATTTATTGATTATTATGTCGCGGGATGAATACGAAGACGGTCATGGATTGCCAATCCTTACGAATAATAAGCTGAATTATAAAATGCAGAGATCGATGGGTCGAGTCCAGCCCAATCTGTTGATCCTATCTTCTGCAATTCCTCGGCCATACCCTTAATAGAGCTGCTTTTTCAATATGTAGGTGCTCCTCAGCA
This sequence comes from Olivierus martensii, assembly GCA_000484575.1. Classification (NCBI taxonomy): domain Eukaryota; kingdom Metazoa; phylum Arthropoda; class Arachnida; order Scorpiones; family Buthidae; genus Olivierus; species Olivierus martensii. Next base: position 70,616 of record AYEL01078083.1, read on the forward strand.
AGACAAATTTTTAAATGGATGAAACTGAAATTGAACCTTGGCCTTTGGATTGAGAGCTAGATAGATTTACTTTTTGAAACTAAAGGGCAAATCTGTCCAACTGAGAGACAGTTCAAAGAACATAGTGACTGACAAAATATGCTGTATTTTGTTGTTTAATCATCCCACGTTAAAGAAAAGTGATAGATATTATCACAATATCTCGGGCTGCTTGAAAATATTAGCATATAAATCGTGTTGACCTTTTAAAGTAGATGGCCTGTGATGAGTATTGGAGTTAGCCAATGTTTATCATAAAACAAGTAAGAATCTAACTTGTTTTATGATAAACAAATACGAAGGCACAAATATGAAGGCAGCTCTATGAACAAGTGAATGATGTCGGCCGGACTGACCCGGGTTAGACATTTTTGTCAACAGATGGCGCCACATTCCATTCTCTAAGGACGGGGGTGAAATAAGTCCTTCCACAGGCTGCCCACCCCTGCGGAGGGATCAGCCAAATTGTAAAAGACGGGGATTGATGGGCCGGGCCCGGACCCATGATAAATATTTTCAAGGGGGTGGGACCCGAGAATCGAACCCGGGTCCTCCAGAGTGGAAAACCGAAGCGTTTCCTCGCGGCCAATCCGGCCGACTAACGTAACCCATTAAGCGAGGATTTTCTTGCACTGCCAAAATAATTCTTTCGATGCCTCCGTGTTGGATATCCTTATCCGGCCGACACCGGGTTCGAGTCTTGGGTCCCACCCCTTGAAAATATTTATCATGGGGTCTGGGCCCGGCTCATCGATCCCCATCTTCCACAATCCGGTGTTAGGAGCGGAGGGACATAGGCTGTCCCTCCGCAGGAGTGGACAGCCTATGGAAGAACTTGTTTCGCCCCATCAATTAATGTTCTTATGGAATGGAAACTGGCGTAATTTGTTGACCATAAAAAAGCCTAACCTAAACTTTTCTTGGCCAGTCTGTGATGGGTTCTATAAGTGGCCGCCGCCAGATACAGAATATCCCATGAGGATATGGCGGCTTAATCTAACTATAGTTGCCGGCACGAAAGTTGGAGGAAAATGACGCATGCGTGTTGTATGTCCTTATCGACTGTAGTGATCTGGATTTACCCAGAGTTCCTCTTACTAAACCGTAATGGCGTCTACTTCTGATTGTTTATATTTATTCAAGGAAAAACTTTAAATAGTCATGTTCGAACGATTATTTTTAATGTTTTTAATTATCTAAAGGAAAGTAAATATGGAGATAGTAACGATGCAATTATTAAAGAGAC